>UZAN01039894.1:75676-100085 GCA_900618425.1 Echinostoma caproni
GGAGTCAGTTGCCGCAAACCACCACCGCCAATAACTCAAAGTTATTCCTGGGCAGAGAATAAATGTGTGTAAATGTTGCTAAAAGCCAATAAAAGCGAACAGACGATAGTCATCTAAGTTAATTGTCGAGCAGACACAGTACTACCGAATTGCCTAGCTTGTTGGCCGCACGAATGTGTCAAATAATTGATCGGATGGGGCGAGGTGAGTATGAGCACGCATACACACACGCATATACTGGCATGCTGATGGGTATCCATCTCCAGCTTCGTCACACTCCCAAAGGAACTCATTGAAATGAAGTGATCACCCAACGCACTGCCCAAATTTGGACGAAAAAGAAAAACAACAAATTTGGAGTGTTGAAAATCGATTCTCCTTATTGGATTACGACGCATCCCGATCGCTGAAGAACATTCTCTCGGAGAGATGCTTTTGTATGTCTACACCCATTCATAAACCGATGGAGATGATGCAATGCTCTGAACTCATCCACAACTGCTCGTTGACGCTTCAAGTGCGTCACATAACATCAACGACACAAACTGATGATCCAGTCTCTGATGTTAATGTTTGGTTTCAAGTAGTGATATGTTATGCAACGAGATACCATTACGATTTGGGCTTGTAAGCGAACCTGGTTATGTTTGAAGACTTAGAAAGAATTACATTACACGGTTTTGGGTCAGTACAGAATGCAGTACGAAAGGCATCCACTGTTGCAAGCGTATTTTGAGATTCAAGGCTGTCTGTAGGATGTTGTACTTTGGGAGACAATTGAATAAGATGAATGGGCTTGTTTGTTTCATTGATACATGTGGCATCATTCATGAAATATTCCCATCTAATGACCAGAAAACCAATTGTGTGCGAAGAAACTAGTTATTCCGAACTTCGTTAACTTATTCGCATATAATTTAGTAAACTATTTTTAAGTTATATTGACTTATATTAATATAATATATATCAACTTATATCTAACCAGGCTCTTTTCTTCTTCCGATTATTAGGACGTGGCCTCAATCCGTTTTTATTTCCCGTCTCATAAAAAGAGACCTAAACGACCAGATGTGTTCAGACATAACGCTTCATTGTTGTTTATATGAATATTTAGTGGATACAGTCTAGTCGAACGCAAATAAAACTGCTCAAATATCGATTGCTTTCATTATTATTGTGCGCACTTACAACTGTTCTCTATCGTTGCCCGTTTTGGAGATCGAAGAGACGCTAACCTGATTTCCTTTCACTTTTCTCTACTACATACACAGCACGTAAAAAGTCTACTCAAACACCACCAACCAATTCACAATTACATCCGGTTTGATAGGCCTAACGATTTGGTACTCTTATCGAATAGCTTCAACGGGGAATTTCAATGAATTAAGATGTTTTCTTTCCTTGCGTAGCAGTTATTGTGAGTTAAATACAATCAAATTCTAGTCCAGCAGGTTTTTGGATCCACTTTTGCTGAGTATCTGCCTGGAAGAACTGATTGGCAACAGCAGAATTCGAGTGGAGTTCATAGCGAGGATACTGTATCCCGTCTACTGGACGACCAGCACAAAGAACTGACTGACTGTTATGGTGGAAGATAGATGAACAAACTCCTTTCTGTCACTAAGGACAACCCCGATTTCAGCTGGTTGGCACAGTATCAGCACACATCTCGTAGGAGAGGGAGCAAGAATTCAAATCCCGAATGAAATGGTCAATATACACTACAGGTGAGTGTTAGCGAGAGAGAAACCCGAGTTTTATACATTCTGGGTGTATGATTAAGTAGACGATTTGAGGATTGTGTGAAGGTGGAAACTGTAGAAAGATCAGTGAAGTTGGTGACAATTATCTCACATCACTTAAAATCGTGAGGTAAGAGTGGATTTATCGATATAACTCACATATCTACATATTATTCAATGGGGTTTTAATTCACATATGATTGCTTTTGTTCTTACACTTGTCATCATTAGATTCGACGGATATGGTTGAAGATGAGTGTATTTTCCGAGATACTCGGAAGGTTATGTATGACTACCACTTGTTCCATGGAAATAACCTCGATAGGAGGAGTGATGAAGTAGTTAGAACAGTGTTAGAACACTGCAAGGCTATCATATGTTTAGTTTATTTATGTGTACGACTTGAGGTCCTACAGTAAGTATGCTTTTGTGACAGCTTTGTCGTGTTTGTTTTCTTGGTTTCATCTTGTTGGTTTCACCAGGGCTTCTAAATAAAGAGTGCTTGTTTGTCGCTAGGCGTTGAGGGGAGGTGATGGCTCGTGATACTTTGTTTGCTTTTTGTTTGGAAATTGAGGAGGAATTTATTAGTACCGTTTAGAAGTTTATAGATTTCCCTTCTTGGGAGTGTATTCCTTTGACAGGGCCGTCTATGATATCAAGTACTTATCATCACAACTTCGGTATCAGTTCAAAGTCGTTCACTCTGGCTATCTACTCTAGTCTAGGCTTACTGTTTTATTCTTGTACAGCACTGTGAGCTTTTTGATGGTTTTTGTGATACGTTTTCTTTTTTTCAAGGTATATGTTCTACGACCATTGATTCTTTTTTCACATACCTCAGAGGCGATCTGTGTATGCTGAGTATGATTGTCGAAACTGTTCGTTGAAGGCTTCAGTAAACTGCTGCACACGCTCACTAAAAACTCATTTATCATATTTCCAGTCACTTGTTGGTCACCTTTCTTACTCTTTGATGTACGTGCTTTTGCTTTGACTACAGAGCATGGAAACACCAACCGTCCACTGTGGAAACACGAGAAGCATGACCACCAACTTTTGCCGTGTAATAGACGAAAGGAGTGTTTCTACCTGTCTACATCCTTCGATAGAGAGGGAGAGGAAGCACGTGTTGTAGAAGAGAGAAAACTGTCTCTGTGTGTGTATGCACCTGTTGGTTAAGCTGAGGAGGCAGACTCATGTGAACCGAGTTAATCAAGCATGAAATCGTCCCTCGCTTCCCCACACCCGCATATACCCCGGTAGAACAAACCAGCTACACACTCCCCTGAACAGAATCTGGCCGGGTTCAATGAAGCACATGGCTCGGCCAAACATAGGAGAATAGAGTATAGCTGCTAGTGTGTGCTAGTGTTTCTCGGTATCACCTGAGTTGTATTAAACCCTAGGGGAAATGGGTCCGAAGACAAGACAAAACAGGGTGGAGGAAGCGTGGAATGGACAAGCGAGTAATGTTGCTAGTGTAAAAGAATGAGGAATATTAGATGTTCACACTGGCCATCAATGTTATAACTAGTTGATTTACACACAAAAAACATACACAAATATAGAGAGAGGAGAAATATTGTTTGCGGGCTACAGCTGGATAAACGAGGGGAGCATGAAACGATCAACCCAACACATTGGGGGCACGACACAAGAAGCATTGACACTATGGAGGAAGATCACCCGACCATTCAAAAATTGGCAAACATGGGGGTGAAAATGCGGATATTTTCTCTTTCTCGTGTTAGCGATCTTTTAAGCAAAATGCGCTTATTATATTGGTAATTGTGGATTATTTAAAACACCCACAAACCCCGTTGCATGGGTTTCATACCCGGAACCAAATATTAGAAGGGTGTGAAAAAAGCACACAGAATAGAACGAAGTATACAGAGTTTGAGATGAAACAAAGCCATTATTTAAAAGAAATGAATACAAGCATTATTTGACGACCTTGTGGATCGGAAAACCAGTGACTGCAATCACTTCATGGAAGGGAAGGAAAAGATCCAACACGACAAACGTTATTCTGTTCAAATTTACCAGTTTATTTCGTGATCAAATTCTTTCACCGAGTTTGGCATCAATTCTTCGTCGAGTTTATAAAAATTAGCATTTGGAGCGATTCACAGTCTGCGCCACTTTGACTTTACCTCAGACAGTTATCGTCAATGAAACTTCAGCACCAATGTGGGCAAGGTCGAAACCGGAGTGAGAAAATTATTGTCCTATATTCGACAGTAGTAGTGCCACATATTGAATTATATCCAAAACAAAGGTTTCCCAATAAATGCTTTTATATTTATTGGATATCAAAGGCAGACTTGTGCCCTTCATGAATCAAAATATGATTCTGTTTTTGAAAACGCTGGCTTTAGCAACACTATTTGATGCCTGAGAATAGTGTGCAAATTAGGATATAGTTTTAATAAAGAGAAGAACTCCGACGTGTTTCTTATCGACTGTAACACCGCGATCATTCCAGCACTCGCTTACGTGTGTCGGTGAAATAAGTCTTCCAGGACCTGCTGATAGATGAGTCACATATATGATTCTCTATCGTTGAATAACAATTCGGAGGTTCACTGCTTTTTTTCTCGATTTTTGAGATATCCAACCGGGTTTGCCATAATCGGTATTTGATGAAAATTCCCGTACATTCTCTTGTCCTATTTTTCCATTTAATAAAATTCATCACCCCATTCACGCTTTGAGAGACAGTGTCAACCTACTTTGTTTTCTGTCCCCGAATGGTTCCTTCGCATCACCCTGAAACCGTTGCCTGCATCTGCTTCACTCACTGAGGATCTAGATGTCATCACTGCACAAAACCACTCATCTTGTGGCTGGTCCAATTGTGATTCGTTTGCCTTCGTATTCGATTAAACCGTGTCAGACGGCAGTGGGTGATCACAACTCATCGGTCAGTTCACACACTTAATAAATCAACGGTGTATGTGGTGTGGAAGGCCGGTCGCTCTGTTCCACTGTTCGTTAAAAACAACTCACAGTTGTCAATAATTGCAAGATGGACGAAACGAACGACAACAAAACAGATTTCTGAAGTTTTCAGGTTTCAGTTTTCGGGACTCTTGCGAACAAATCGACCGTCTCAATCCACTAAAATAAAATAATGCCAATTTATCATTGTATCAGGGCAAACGAATCGCAGTTGAAACGTTTTTTCAACAACGTGTTTCCGGCTTAGTGAATCATCGGGTATACCACGAACAGCTCATTACGTATTGTGTCATATCAGTTAGAATAATGTGGAAACCTTTTCATTCCGAATTCGCCATTAACTGGTGGTGGTTCTCCACCAACATTTAAGCAGCATCGCTTTTAGAACTTAATCCTCCTCCTACGCCGACCCGAAAATCACGACCGATCGGGATCATTTATCGATCGGTCGGATTGTTCAGCCGCACCAAGGGACCTGATGCTTGCCCGAGCGAGAAACCACACCTTGTCTACAGCCGCGAATCTTTAGCAGGCCCAGTGAACTTCGCCTGTACAGCAGACGTGCCTTCACCACACGGATGGACTGTACGTGAAAACAAGGTCATCACAAAAAGTACAAGACAATGTGAAACGATGTAGCGGTCGCACTATCGTACGATTCACATAGCAACATGACATTTAAATTGATACTCGGACATCTTAAATTGAGTAAAACGAGCAGGTCAGGCGGACGAGTCAACATTCCACAGCCAGAGTTTATGCAGTGATCTACTTTTCCCAACAATAATCAACATGTGTTCCGAACGTTACGAATCCAATATCCCGGCAGTGGTAGCCAAGTGGTACAGATCACCGAATTATCGCTACGCATGACGTGTGCTCGAATTTCACCGTCCAACTTCCCGGATTATGTGTTGTATGAGAATCTTATTAATCTTTTTTTGCTGAAAGTTGTACCAATAAATATAGAAATAAAGGAAGCAAAATAAAAGATATATCTTAAAGCAATCTATTAAAATAATCAGGTTTTGAAGGACTGGTGCCTAATCGGAATAATCCTGTCAGTGATTGGTAACTGAACAGCGTGTGACTCAATGTGCCTGACTTTCCAATGTGATATTTTCCCGAAACCTCCGGTGGGATTCAAAAGGAAATTAAAAGAAGTACCATTACTGCTATTGCCTCTTATCACACCAATACGGTTTTGTCCAGTAAGGAGTCTGAATTAAGAGAATGGAGCAATCAATGCATTAGACCGCTGACAGCCGAATAAGTATCTAAATGAACAATCTAAAAAGACATTGTGTACACACGAAGAGTCAGTTTGAATGGTAAAACATATCGATTTTCAAGAAAATGGAAGTTAACTAAGGACTACTAAGGGACATAAATACCGGCAAATTTAGACAACCACTATGGTATTCCAACAAACGACGTATAAGTCAATGTCATATTAACCTATCTGGTTGGACCATCTCTGTTTCGGTTGTTTGCAAAATCATTTATAGCCTGGAGAAGAGTAAGACAACTTTGAAAATATGTTAGACATTNCAATGCGGCAGAAAGCTGTTTAGGTTATTGTCCGGTCTTGTTTTGGCTACTTGTGTGTCTAGAAATTATAGTGCGATAAAACAGCTCAACTCTCCGGGTTTTATTCCTGTGTTGTTCGTGGTAAGTCTATTCTATGTAATCGATTTTTAATTTACCACATCCTCATCTATTACCAAGTTAGTATTGATCGTGAGAGAACATATCATTTTTGTGCCTTCTCAACTTCCTTGTTTCGTGTCTCCATGATGCGCAAATAGACAACACTTGCCTACTTGCCTAAGTCTACGGTGAACAGATAAACCGGAATTATGTCATTTGCGAGTAGAAACCATGACTGGTACCTGTCTCTCAGTTCACGCCTGATCGACCGTTCGCTCTCTCTCACACACGCCCGTGCATAAGCCTAGCAGTTGGCATGGCCAATTAGTTCTCGATTCTGAGCTGCTCACGGATGGCGCGACGTCTCAGAGGCATTAGAGTACTATGGGGTAGCCGTGAGTATCAACCTACCGACTGACCGAGGGATGTGTTGAATTGACTGTCGAGTTGCCGCGTTGTCTGCCGTGTCAATTGAAAAATTTGGGTCAATCAACTGTTGATGCGAACTCAGATATAATAGGCACATTGATTCAAGCACACAAACACACACATACGTGCGTGGATGCCCACAACTCACTGCCTATCTATTACAAATGATGCAGGAAATCGGTCGGTCATAAACAGTGGCCGATTTGGAACGCATTTAGGAAGCAACACGAAGCGCTAGTTTGGGAAGGGGGCTGGGTGGCTACGGGGTTAGGTTGTGCGGAAAGAGATGAAAAACGATGGGGTTTAGACGGGGTGAGTTCGGGGGTGCACAGTCATGGCTGTCAGTGATGTTCCTGTTGTTATCGGTCGATCGAATCCAGCCTCATATGCTGTCTACAGAGCACAGCTTGGGAAAAAGATAAAAAAACACCGTGGCAGAAGGAAAGAACGGTCCAACCGGAATGATTCCCAGGTGGAAAATGAATTTCGAATAGACAATACTCGAAAATTGATCGTTTCCATTTTATCGAACTGCTGTTTGCTGTGATGACTAGGTTGAGAAGACACTGTCGGTATGCTCGTATTCACTGATGCATAATCATTCAATGCATATAAGTTCATACACTCTTGGTCAAACAAGGAAAATGTCTGAGGGTGAAATGGAGGGGAATCACACATCATAGAGTTGGGTTCGATTTTATAAGCTTATGTGAAATTTAAAGTTACCTGTTTCTACCTGATCGATGACATCTGTCGTTATGTTAAATATGCGGTATGTATTGTTATTTTTTGGGGGTGGGGGAGGGGTGTTTAAGTGTACATCCGATTGTTATCAACAGACACATAAACGCCCTGTGTAGAAGAACACGGATCATAATCGCATACTAACGTGAAACTGACAAGGTAAGTGAAATATCTCGATTTCGTCCAGCAGGAAATTTTCCTCTATGATGAATGAGTTAATTATTCAATTAGGTTGTTTGGCAGATTTAAATTTGATATTTGAATTGCGAAAAGCACAGGCGGCGTCAATGCTTGGGTTCAAATCTCATTAAGGCTACTGAACTTTTTAAAACTCAAATGGAAGAATGGGTAAATTGTTTCGTTGTTTAGCCACGCTAAATGGTGACCACGAACCCGTTCCGACGGATGCATAAATGTGCGACCTGTGTACGTCATTCCACAGGAACAAATGGATGCAAACACACTCATAGAAAGAGATCGCATAACTAGGGTAGGTTGAGTTTGAATAAAGATCAATTGAATGGAAAACAATATTGGATATGTTTTCCATTCTAATAGCGTTTATCACAGCATTCCCTGTATCTGCATCTATTAAGGAAATTTTCCGTTTTTATTACATATTTTTGTGTGACGAACACCCAAAAGAGGCGAATCCTAAGGATCTCCCCTGTTTGGTTATGCAACCATCAAACTAAGACTTTGAACTGAGAAAAACTAACTGCATAATATTCGGCTGGAATAGATGTACCCGTGAACCACCCCATATGTGAAGGCCCTTAGAGTCATGTGGAATCAGCATGATGCTACCATACAGCGGTTTCGTCCTTCTAATAGATTAACCGTATCCACCGAAAGCCCTCGAACTTGAACTCAGGTTTGAGGTCTTCTATTCCAAGGCTCTACACATTCTGGCTATCCTAGCTCCCCCTCAGCAGCTTACCGAATAATAACAACACCTCCGATAGGTCTCACTCTCCGTGGTCATAGGAAGCGCCGGAAAGCACTCAACTCCATCCTGTTCAACAAGCCCTTGTAGTCTTATCTAAAGTTAGCCAAGAAAATAACCAGTTAAACAGACCCAGTTGTCGTTAGTTTTAGCTATTAAGCGGGCGCGCTGATTCTTTTTGAAAAGGTCATTTTAACACAAAAATTCACTTAACTGCATGATCGTTAACTGGAGAAAAGGTCATTGAGGTCAATCGAAATTTGAGATGAATAAAATACACAATTTCTGTTTGTTCATGGGATACAGGATTCTAACTACGTTGCAAAAGCCGCCAGTTTATTAACCAATAAGGTGTAGCAACTACCACACCTCTGTTTATTTATTGAAGGAGGAGAAATTTATACTGCAATCTGGCGTGAAGTTGGACTGAATGCTCAAACACAAGGAATCTGAAAGCTGCAGCTTTGTTCAGCAACTTATACTAAGTATGGGAATATAAGTGAATTTATCATCAATCTAAGCCTCAATTTGTGCTTTCATGATGAAATATTGGGTTTTATCGACTTCTCTATACATTTCACACTGGGTTGAACAACGGAGAACCTTTGCGATTTGTTGCAGGTTACCGGCAAGACGAGGCACGGGACTTGGAATGAGGAGCCCATAAAATCGAAGTACAGAGCAACATGATGCAAAACAGGGTGAGAGTGGGAAGTGTCAGTGTACAAAATGTCAACTTCAAGTGTCGATGGATGCAGAAGATGATTACTAAAATGGCCACCNACTACTACTACTACTACTACTACTACTACTACTACTACTACTACTACTACTACTACCACCACCACCACCACCACCACTGTTGCGATGCATTAAAATTCGTCAGTAGTAGGCAACAGAGTTGATTCATTTTGACAATCAAAAATTAACAAGATCACCGAGGGAAAATTGCTGTATCCCAAAAAATAACTATCGATTCCTACATTCATTACCCATTGTGCGACCGGGAGCTGCGATGGTACGTTTCTGATGAGACTTATGTGTTATTTATGCCAAATCAGTGATGTCCCATCAGTAATCCCCAAGTAACAATTAACCTCAATGAGCACCGTCTTCTGGAATAATAACACTACTNAATGATACCGCGACTACTATCTCTACTACTACGAACAGTCAAGGCAAAACCACCACCACCACAAATTCCAGTGGAACACCGATCACTCCTAATAAATCTGTTTGTAATCGTGACATGAATATATATCATGAGGAACGAGCAACTACAAATTACCAACTTTAAATCACTTAGATGTTACTTTTTGTTTGTGCTATCTTTGTTGTTCACTCATATTGTGATTGATGCTAACGGAGAAAACATTGTTGTCTTTTACACGTCAGAAGAGGAAGAGCTCATTAGATTTGTGATATCACATTACTTTCCAGTGGACGTGATTTTTGAGCGTGTCCAGTAATTACTCTTGTTTGGTATTTTCACGCAAACATGGACTGAACGATTTATGCTTTTATTTAAATCTCTCAATCCGCAATCCGCTATGTTTGTTTGATCGATCATCAACATGTGAAAATCATCTCGTTTAGTTGACACTGGTCGATGCTCTCGTGAAATAAAGTGATAAATCAGTGTATTTTATATCAACTATGTCACCTTGCTGCTTATCAAACACGTTGCGCAAACAGCTATACGAATTCAAGTACCAATTGTTTCATTTTACTAGCATCACTTTCACTGGTGAATAGCAGTTACATACCGATTTCTATTTGGATTTTTTGTGCAGCTATACTCCTTCGTTTTTGAAGACGTTTTTGTGTTAATTTCCTCGTTGCCAGCCAATGAATGTGATAAACCCTTCGTTTGAAATTCACTTTAACCAAAAATATTGACAATGAAGCAGACTTGTTTTGTGTCCATAGTTGGCTTGACTCAATTGCTCCAATTCCGTCATCAGTGATGAGCAATGTTTAATGAATAAAAATTACATATTAATATTCAAACTTTTAAGTAAATTTAACTTTCTTGACAGAAACCGGTTAAATCACAAAATATAAGACATAATCAAAAGGGAAACTTGTTCCGTTTAACCACATTCGATTAGACTGGCCAACACGAACGGGTGAGGTACAGGACGAATAAAAATGGTAGACGACAACCGTGAATCCAGCTCAAAACAACAATTACTCACCGATATAGATCACAGATTTCACGTTCCGTGCCACACGTGTTTTACACACCAGATCGTCAACTTGGAATGCACTGTTATTATTGTTGTTTGTAATTGGTACGTCTGTAACATCGGATGCATTTGTACAACGGGCCATCGACAGGGTGACAAGAAAAGTCCAGTTCCACATGAGCAACTGACCAAGTCTTAATCGATGATGGAATACGGCGCGTAGCGGTGGAATTATCCAGTTCATGGCAAGGTGGCAAGAAGGAACAGAGTGTGCATGGAGCCACAGAGTAGGGAAACTGCGTGAAACAAACAAACGGGCCCCCGGGAGGTGACATAAATGAAAACACAAGACCACGATATGAGTATTACTTTCTCCAACAGGCACTCAGAATTACGATAACACCGTGTTGTTTACTGACAGTCTGGAGTACATATGTTGAATGTTGTTGTTTCGGGGGATTGCTTAAGTGAACTACAGTTGAGTGTAGATAAGACGTATTCCACGGTTTGGGACTAACGCCCATAGTGAAACGAAAGGCAATCCATGTCTTCCACCAAGAAACAGGTGGCAAATGGATACAAATTATGATATTCAGTCAACGAAGATATAGTGAAAAATTACAAGATAAATAGGTTTTAATTCACAATCAGTTGTAAGAGTACAAAATCCGTTTGTAGAAATAAATGATATTGATTTAGATGGTGAATTTTTGGATTAGCCCATTCGGTTTTCCACAGGCACCGGGCATTGTTGATGATGTTGGATGTGGGTTTCAATCCTTGGGAGATCATTAATTCCCTACTGTTTGAATCATGAACATCATCAATAGTGTCTGGTGCCTGTAAAAAAATGAATGGGCTAATCCAAACATTCACTATCTAAAATGAGTGAGCTATTGGCACAGGGTGATAACCGTCGACCCTGTAGCTCAGGGGTAAGGGTTTGAAGTCCCAGCCAGAAGAATTGCGATAAGAGTCTTAACAGGGACAGAAAAGTACGCACTGCTGTCCTGTGCTGTTTGTTGGTAATCACGAACATATCCATCGCATTTAAATGGTATTGATATACTTTGAAGTTAAAGCGGTCCATTCAATTTTACTTTTTGCGGAACTCATATATAACGACAAACACCGAGTACAATATTGCGTGTTTAGACATTTTGGGACTCGTGCCTAATGCGAAGTTTTGTGTTTCTGGCAGGACTCAAGCTTTCGAGTTAGAAGATAAAACTATTGTATTTAAGATACAAGATGGACAACTTTTACCTAAAACGCCAAGCTAAATCAGTTTATGGATTATATTCTTGGTTTCCATTCATGATGAGGTTAATAATGACATTCCTTCAACTAGTTCTCATAAAAGTATAAGTGAAACCGATAAAATCATTGAAAATGGCTAATGTGACGAGATCTAGCTTCCATACCGTTCTCAAAACATGTCAGCTGTTTATCCGGACAAATTATTTCTGAGCTTAACTTATTCAAAATCTATACATTTTCCAATCTTTTGAAGTCCACGTTTTCTGACACCGTACTGATAAACAAAAACTGAAAAGAATTCATCAAAACGACTTCTGATTTTTGTGGCGACGTGAACTTGTGTGCTAGACAAATGTACTAAAATTTGTTAGCCTTACAGTTCCTGAAATAACTAACTTTCAGCTTCAGAACAGTGGATGAACCAGTCTATTAGTTTAGCATGAGTCCTGTGAAAGCTCAGTCTACGGTGAGTGGTATGGCCATCAAGATGACCGCTAGGTTCTAGGATGTTATGAATGCGATCACACTTAGCAGATAACATCAGGCAACGATATCTTGTTATCCGAAAAGTGTAGCACTGGCATCTCAACGCTAGGGTGAACTTTTCGAATCATATCACACCTTTTGGCCACATTTACTTAGTGTCTTCCTGGCTGACATTTTCCGTCCTCGAAGTTACTCAATTATTAATTTGCTCGGCTTCTTATTGACGCACAAATCTATACATTCAATAACAAGAAATAATGGGCTGGCGTGACACTTGACCTCCGCTTCATGGATTGCTTACATCCGACATGTTGTCTACCCCTTTTGACCATTTTGTATATCTGTCCTATTGTCTGCTCCTAGGCACACAAACACACATTCCTACAACAAGTCCCTAATTCAATGAAGGGTTATGATTTGATCGATGGCCACACTTTAAATATTTTCAAATCTAGGCAGTTTCACTTGTTCTATACCCGGGCGAAATTAACCGATTTACCTTTGGAGTGGTACCGTATCGGAAAGGGAAACCTCAACAGATTGACGAGTATCTACTAGCTGAAGTTTCACAAGGGCTATCATTCAGATGACGGACAAGACAGAAGACAATATCCTGGGCATTATCAATACACGTGAAGTGAATTCGATCAAGCAGTTAGGCCCACCAACCAATCGACCTGAATTTTGTATGTACAAACCCCTCTACAGCTGCCTGACTTTCTCCGTGTTGTAGTATCACACGAAGGACCTTTGAATGGTCGCCTCTCCCTACTGAAGGTTGTGCCACCATGTATTTCAATGATGACAGTAAGATTTGAAAAAGATCAGCAGGGAGACTTACATCCAAATAGGTTGAGCTGTTGAAATGGAAGCTTGTGAAAGCAAATAGAACGTCGCGTTCAATTCGCCCACTATGAAGTGTGTGATAGATAGCCCAATCAACGAAGTGACTTTCAGGGCAAGAGATAAGTCACCGGTTTGGGTATAGTGTGCAGCCTGAATTCCGACTTTGCGATTACTGAGAACGGAACCAAGCTGCTATCTGTCCATGTAGTCCGAAATTGTAGTACGAAATTGTTTGATTTTCAGGTTTTTTCATCTATTCACAAACTGCGTTTTACGGATAACAGATAAGGAAGCACAGAGAATTGAGGACAATTTCCCTTTACAATGTTTCGTCTCACGTGAGATTTATGACAGAAATATTTAAGACCTAATTATATACTATTTTTTCATAACTATGCAATCTCTGGATCGGCATCTTTCAAAGTCGAATTCCTTCAGCTACTGCCCCAAAGCCAAGATCCGATTGTAATCGAAGACCACTCCCTTGTGTTGGAAACACATAAGTTAGCTACTAATCGTCAAGGGTCAGGATGCGGTTTGCATCAGATGAAACTGATAAGTGTGATTCGATTGTCAATTTGGCGGACTCCGAGTCAAATTGACTGGTTTAAGTGCTCAAAAATAAAAAGGGGCACACAGGGTACTGACAAAATAAAATTACTACCATAAAATTACTACTGTCATGCTTGTGAATAATTTTTTAAAAATAAATTCTTATGACGTTTCGCGGATGGGGTTCCGTTATCTTATTCCTGGTTCGCTAGCATTCGTCCTCGAAATTAAGAAATGGTACATTTAAATGGCGTTCGACTAATAGAAGCATCAACATAAGTGGACCGATTTGTGTAACCGATTTGTTGTATCTTTGTGTGGTAATAGCATACACCATACTGGCGTGAATGAGGCATCAAACGCTTGGCGTTTGGGGGAAGAAATCCGAAGGAAGTCAGAGCGTTGCACGAGTTCTATCAGCACCTATAATAATGGAGTAGGTCATTGTGTTGATACCCAATTTTCAAGGATGGTGTATACACCCTAGTGCTAAGCCATTTTCAAGTCAGGTATCCTTTAATCATGTAAAACATTGTTTATGTTTTTGATCTATTGGCGACAGGACTGATATAAAATCGTGACAATTGCGATACAATGGAAGGTGATTAGTAAAATCATGAGCGAATAGGAGGTCAACGAGGGTAAAATGACTTTCCGATATACGATCCCTGTGTGAATGGTTTCAAAGAATTGAGATTACAACTCCGTTTAACCGAGTGACTAAATTAGAAACGCCGACGCCAATGAAGGAACATGTGTTTCTAAATAATGTCGAACGATTGTAGCTCGGGACGTGGATGTCGTCGTTGTTGGTGTGATCTCCGAGCTGGAAGAACACACAACACCAACAACACGCATTGATAAATTTTACTCCATGATGTAAAATTCATTTTCAGAATTATATTCACATTTAATTATTGGATGTCTTTTCCGGGCAAAATACAGAGTTAGAGCTCGGTCTTTCTCTAAGCGTTTCTAAGCGATTCAGGGCATTTTGATGTATGAGTTTGTGTCACTATTTTATTCAAATCGTTTTTCCGCGAAACTGATCTCCATATTGTTTAGTAAATTAGACTAGTAGTCTTTCGGTCTGCCTTCGTATAGTGTCACCAGTTTTGCATAGAGAATATCAGTTCCCTGAAATGCGATCCGTATAGGTATCATATCATATTACATCATCGCGACATAAGAGATACTTGCTGCTTGTGACAACTAGGGCGCACTTGTCTAACCGATTGACAGTCTTGCTTTATTATTTGGCGTAAAAGTACTCTAGTTCGAAAAAGGGTTAATATCAAATCAATGGACCAAAAAGCATCTCTTTCGAATAGGTTTTCCTAACCTATAATCTGTGAGTTGATCGTGGAAACCTCATTATATTTATCCAATTTGTCATCCACCAACCACACAGACAATCGAAGTGGCACGCTTGCTCTAAGATGCAAGTGACCGATAATGAACAAAACCCAAATTTGTTTTTATTTGATCTAACAGGAGTGTGTTGCTCTTGTGCCCAGCAACCGCGACTTTACGCTCACACTTTCCATTATTATTATTCACGGATGATGAATTCACCTTTTTATACTGATTGCCCACAATACCCAAATCTCGCTTTTACCCGTATGTTCAATAAGGAATTTACAACAAGTGTGAGTGTTCATTTTGTGAAGAACCTGAATCTGAAGTTAATGTATTCCTTCCAAAAAAGACTACCCATGTACTGGTTTTTAAAGCATCTGAGGTCTGAAGACCTCCTAAGTATTATTGGCTGACCACCAAATAGGACCAAACCGTCCGCTCGGGGGAAACACGGTCGTTTACTATAACCTAAAGTCGTTACAAAAACATGATAAAAAGTCATTGTCAGCATGGAAAAGGCTACGGAAGTAGTTTAGCTGTCTCACAGTTAGGTGCTCAGGATGTGTGAGTTCCGTCTGTGCTATCCCGGCTTCGATCCCAAACCGGGCCAATGAAATCAAACATGACTAAAACAACTGCATGGCTTACCTATCCACATTTCAGTTTTCCGCACTAAGTACCTTTGCTCAGAATATTTGTCTCATGCGTTTGGGAGTTTTAGCTACTTTATATAAAACTAGACTGCCTATGTGATTTGTCCATGAGTTTTCCTGATCTTCATAAATAGCCTAAAGATGTTTTCTCTAAAACAAGTTATTACTCAAAAATGCATGCTTAAAAACAAGCTCCACATTGTAATTCCTATTTGGTTAGGAATCGCCAATTAGGAATTTGTTTTTACTCCTTTCTTTTGAGATTACGCTCGAGATAGCGTAACTGTGCCGCATTCTAACAACCCATTCTAGATTAAATGATGATAGAAAACAAAAGTTTCAAGCATTTTGCTTTCATCCGGTTTTGACGTCCGGGGGAACCCGATTCGAAATCAGTGATCAATGTGAAATGATTTGGGTAACCCATCGGTCCGACATGCGCATTGCGCATTTCATGTACGGAATTTCCAGATCGATGATGACCACAGAGGACCGAGGAAGTGTGTGTGGGGGGCAGATTCGTCAACCCATGGAAACCGAGAAATCATGTCGAATTCGCATCGATCGAAGTGCGCAAGGCGGACAACAGTAGACATGTTTACAGTTGTTACTAATGCCACGGATGCTGCTGCTGCTGGTGGTGGTGGTGGTTGTAGTAGTAGTAGTAGTAGTCTTTCCATCACTTGTAGCGATGCTGAAACCGATTGGTTACTGTCGGGAAGTTCAACTACATTTTGGACTTGGGTCATCGCACTCGCCACGGGTGTATTGGGAAAGGGGGGACGGTGAAAGTGTAGATGTGGATGAATGCATGAATAGTTGGGAAGATAGGGAGGGCGCACGAGTGTCGATCGGTCCAACTAGATAGATGAATAGCGGGCATTGATTGATCGTGCATCGATTGACTGAAGGGCAATAAATTATGATCGACCAATACGGCCTCGTTCCTATTATAAGCGTAATGAAGAAAAGAAACGGAAAGCAAACGACGAAAAACATATTTGTGATTTCATGTTTAGTACGTTACATAAAGAGTGAATCAGTGGAGTCCAACTGTGATGGAAGACAGAATGGAAATCAGGATGTTTGTAGAACTTTCATACTTTCTCCCAATCAGTTCACACTCAGCTATTTTTAAGTGCAGCAAAACGAGTCTTGTTGGTGCCCAGCATGATCAACGGAGTTTGGGTCAGATAGCACAATTGTGACTGAAAACTGTTTATCTTATGATGTGAGATAGTAAACGGTTGGGTTTATCATTGGATTACATTTGTGGTCCTTGTGCAATGACCGCGGTTTTGTGTCTTTTCAAATGATTTTCCCACTAACAGTCCTAGAGTCAACTGTCGACAACTGTAATTTTGAAGTACTTTAACAATTATGTTTCAACTGAACTCATATTAGATCTGAATGAAATACTTATCTTTAAGGAAATATCGTGTTCACAGCTGGATTCACACTAACCTCTTTCTATATTTTGATTTTCCAGTTAAAACTCAAGTTTTTCAATGTATATAATTCAATCCAATGAAACTGATGGAGTTAAGTGGATCAGTCATCAATACTTGTACTGGATGGCTGTTGCGAGGATTACTCTATAAAGTCTTCGTATAGCGAAAGAGAAAAAGACAGTTAACACCAATGACGACGCTTCAAAAGAATGAGAAATAATGAAAAATAGACAGTCTGATTGGCAATTTACCAGACTTCGGCTTCACACGCAAAATCCCCAGATTATTTGGCCAAGAACGCTCGAAAAGTACCAGACTTCGGTATCATACTTGCTGTAGTTCGCTACTAGACCATATCCATCAGAACCTCAGAAAATTGAAGTAAGTAACACTCAACTTGAAAACTTGTGTTGTGTAAGAGGTAATGGACAACCTGTTGGTTTAAATCCGGAGCTATCAACAGATCAGGTATTGCTTTAGCATTTATGTACAGTTCGACAAATAAGCACGCCTTTCCGTTTTCGAATCCCGAACGGACCGGGGTATGAGCAGCATTGATGCGTTCCAACAAGCGCGAAACTTGAGCCTAGTACATTCCGAGTATCTGTTTGTGAGCATGAAATCGTATACGTTTGCAGTTAAATCAGTATAATTCCTCGCAAGCATTCGTGAGTTCAAAATGAAGAGAATAAGATTTCGTCAAGTAATAGTTAGAGCTACTGTGTGCACGGGGGCTGCTGCAACTTTGCCCATTTGAACGGCCGTTTCAAATAGTTGGTTTTCCAGGTAGATTCGACTGAATTCAATATAAACGCATCTCTCTTGCTCACTACCGTGTAGCATTCTTGTCACAGTTTCAAAATCATCATGTGCACTAGAAAAACAGATACCAAATCATATATATATATATATAATATCTGGATAAAAAATTCCTCTATTGATAAAAGACAATCATTTCAGAGTCACCCTACAACATCCAAGAGAGACGAGTTTCGATCAATAAAAACGCCTTTGGATTACTGTAGACGGGTGATTTCCTATGCTGTATACCGAAGGCAATAGCATACACACCCGATATACATAGGACTGAAGCACCCAACTTAATGATTTTTCATCAAGTTTAAAAACTTGCTTTTTATCTGCAGCCGGCTTTACTTTAAATTTATTCCCTACAATCCTAGGCGACACACAGATTGTTACATACCCCTGATACATCTCCAACTGCTGTTTTTCACTTTGCGTGACAACTAGCCATAGTTGCACGAATGGCTTTATGGGAATTTCGTCCTGCGATTGCGATTGGTCAAGAGTTCCCAGTGTGCATTCGACTTCGAATTGCGATAGAAAAATGCTTCTCATCTGCCATAGCTCACACACATCCGGAGAGACGGGATTGCGAAAATCGATATGAATCTGAAAATGCAGGCGTAATGCCTGACATTGATAAAACTTATTTTGAGTAGTTTACTGAGAGGCATTCACCGGGTAATGCATTATCCGTGATCGAATCTGAAACTCGAACACATGCTTACAGTTACATGAGTTTCACACCCCATTAGATCTGATTCACTAATAGGTTGAAAGAAGAAATATATGTTCTGATCCAAAGTGGGGTCAATTCCATTGATTACGCAATAAAGTACTCTTTTGGCATACCCTGCCAACTGCAATAGTTAACATCTCATTATGTCTGAGAAATGCTTTCAAATGCACGCCCTTGAACTCAATTAATAGTTTCACTGTTGTTTGCTGCCTTTTGAGACCCAATTCAATTGAAGTATGTTGGTGAACATACTACTACTACTAATACTACGATTCTGCTAACTAAAAGCCCATGCCAAGTTCTTTTAGACCAGGTATTCCGACTGGCTGCATTTCGGGCAGGGTTACCAGTTGTTGTTTAAAATCAACCAACCGTGATTTTACTCTACAGTGGTGGCCGATTGTGACGCACTAAAATATTTTCTCTCTGACTAAATTCAGTTCTATTACATTGATGAACTATTTTAATGCGTTAGCTATGGACCATAAGTTATCCATTCTCTGCTCCGATCTACGTAGTTTCTAGGCTGCATAATTGCCAAGATAAATTAATCTGAAGATGGAAATCGCAAACTCTATCAAGTATGGAGCAGTACAGGAATTATCCCAGATTATTTCCATAAACCCTTGTCATCCCGGTTGTTTTTTATTAGACATTATTTCATCCAGACACACAAGCTTTACATTTTCATTACTATCAATGTTAATTTGTTTTAAATAAAAATTGTTATTCACTTTAGTTACCTCTTAACTCATCATGGTCTAGGTCAGCCACTATTGAAGAAATGGGAGTATCCGCTACAGTCTGAACAATTGCATCTACGGAGTATAAACTAATCACGGGGACCACTGCTCTAAAGACTCATCAAGACTTGTTTCGTATTATTTGGAAAAACTTTACGTCCGTATAAATGCTGCTGCCTATAAGAACCCTCAGGTGTTTCACCGGGACCCGTTGCTTCAGTTTCAATGAAACCTGTAAATCATATGAAGATCATTCCAAGTATACTTTACAACAAATAGTGCTCGTTATTTACCTCACAGCACTGAAGAGATGCAAGTTACGATATAAATAGTAGTCAGTAGAAGCCTTTGTCTCACATAGCTCAATTGAAACTCCTCCTCCAATTTTCCGTTCAGCTTCGACTGACATCTCTCGGCACTTATCCGATTTTTCATATTTTATCTCTCGCTCACTCACTTGCTCATTTATTTACCTTAGTTTCTTTATCAACCTGTCAAATATATCGCATACAAATAACTTCTGGCAAATTGGAATGTCTTTACTAATAAATTGGCGCGGTGTATCGAAAAGTAGTTCTCGGTTCAAAATAGTTGATGAAAGATAGTGTATATCCGGATTCGGTCAAGCACATATGGAATGTAAAGAACCAAAAGACGGCAACTTATTTCGGAGACTGATGAATGACTGATGATGACTATGGAATCAAACGATCTTGTTGCAGTTTCCGTTCGAGAGTGCGATGGATGGGTAGGTAAAAAACGCAGTCATTCTCTTCAAGGTCAATTCGAGGTTAGCAACGGGAGTTCAGTGGTTCTTCTGAAGCTCCGAGCACGGGGAGAATTCATGACTTCAGTGAACGTGATTTTAATGTATCAACTGATGTGTCGATATGAAACCTGCTAGTGTGTGTTGAACAAAAAGATCTTCAGTACGAAAGTTTTCAGAACAAACACCAATGTTTGAGACATTCATTATAAGGAAGTGATCACTTTTTAAACTTGATCGACAATGTTGGAAATGGCATATTTTCATTGTCTGAAGTAACTACTCTGACGAATGACATCTCGACAAACACCAGTCCGAACCAGATGAATTGAAAGAGATATTTGTTGAGTGGAACAAGGTCTGTAACCGATATGACAAAATTATACATGTATACCCAGTCACATGGAGTTCGTGCAGCAATCAAATTAGGTTTTGATAATCATGGCATCATAGGGTTTCCAATACGGCTTATCTAAACAAACAAGCCGTCCCTCCGTTTACTCCGTTAGCAACACTAAACCCTTTCCTCCAGTCTATCACTCAATTCCAGGTATTATGTTCATTTTACATACAAAACCTAAGCCAAGACGAAAGTAAATCCCGATTCATAGAATCTAAAATTATGGCGTTCCTGCAACAGCATGTGAAAATGATCGGTATATCACCTTTATTTTTTCCAGAATAAAGTTCTTTCAGTCTCATTGGAAAAAGAAATATGTTCCTTTCCTAATCCATTTATACAAGTGAACTAAATAATGAACTGTCCCAGGGAAACAAAAGCACTTACAGTTTCCATTGAGTTGGTTCTTGTACTAACTGCCTACTTTTGTTAACTATATTTTAGATCTGGACTAATGAGAAATCTTCGATCAAGCTCAAGCCTCAATAGCTTTTCCCCGTAAGCGCAAGATCCTGACCAAATGCGTGTCGTTATATCTGCGACGGATATTGACCGACCAAAAGCTCCATCGTCCAACAGCATCAGCTGTATGTGCGATTTTTCACGCCCTCATCGAACTCGGCAACAAACCTTTGAGACAAGTGTCTAATCGCTTTGTCCTAGTGCTTCACCACCACGGGCCCACACGTTGAGCAAACGAACTTATCAATGAATTAAACACTTATTTTCCTGCAAAGCATTTTGTTACTTACATGCAACGCAAATGTTTGTGATAACCGACAAAGAGCACGAGACAGCTGTTTCACCTTGTGTTGGGACTACTTGGCATTTTGTTACTATTCGTACTGTGGAAAACACCTGTACGCATTTATCGGTTAGGGCAAGTGTGTATATGTTTTTTTACCTCCACCCCCCACTACCACTAACACCATTTAAGTAGACACAATAAAGGAAGTCGGACGCATAATTTGGCGTCAACGACCGTCAGAATGAGAGTCTCAACCGATCGGGCTCATTGAATATGAGTCATATAGCTGTCAGTTTTAATATCTTTTAGCACAAAACCATAGATCTTTTATTAAAAGATTTTTCAAGGGGAAAAAGTTGATAAAACGATTGAATGCAGATGTGACGTTCGCATTTTTTATTGATCAATCTTCTTAAATAACATCTGAGAAATAAGAAATTTACAATATACAATAAATAATAATAATAATAAGCTATAATCTTCCAACCTGCACCAAACTGCCTTGAATCAAAAACCTACAATAACAAACGACAAACGGCGTGCGAATGAACTATATAGATAAGGTCAAGAATAGACATGGGTTTTAGTAACTTGAAGAATTCAAGGAGAATGATGAGGATGTTCAAATTGAGGTTGGAAGTATGTACAAGTATGAGCCGTTACAAAATACATACGAATCGATTAAACTTTTCAGTTCATAAATATCGAATTGATAGAAAAATACCGTCAAATGGACAATACAGAGGAAGCACTGTAAGGTTATTGCGGTTAATTGGAAAACCTGTTATGGAATTGAACTGCACTCATTTTCTCATTTGATGCAATCGATCAAAGCCCTCTGACACGAGAGTTAGAAAATTCAAACCCTCAAAACTAGGGAAAATTATAAAATGTGGTTGAGTAACATTGACAGTTTTAATTCTTCGACCCACCTGAATGTGAAACTCAGAACCTCACACAGAATGCGAACGTAATGCCCAAGGAACAGCGGGCAGCAAACTGATTTACCTAACCTGTGCACGATAAAGTTTCATTTATCTTAGCCCGCTTATGGCAGGTATCTCTAGTCGTATTCTTCTGTTCAACAGAGTAATCAAGCTCGGATCGTTTCCGAATGAGGCATAAACCCACCAGACTAATGGGTAAATGAGCTTGAGGTGGTTTATGAAAAAGCTGATACATTCCTTTCTCGGTGGGGGTGGAGATGACTGAGCACTCTGCTCACTTTCATATTGTTACATGATCGCCAAATAACTAAAACAGGTGTACTGAGTTCTATATTTTAGCGAAATAATTGTAAATTGCAAATGTGCTTCACCATAAATATTACTCTATGATCCGGATCTACCTCAAATGTTCTCCAACAGTCCTGTCGTTATTTCAGAACATGTTTTATGTAAAATTACATTTTTTTTCTATGATATTCAGGCCAGTTCGCGCTCTGTGATTGTCCCCACTAATTTTCACCAATGCGACAGGCTATCCCTGTACCAGGTTGTGTTTCATTCCGACCATCAGTTTGCTCATTAATATGCATGTTGGCAGTGTTCACTGCAGTAAGGCACAACGTGAGCGTGGGAGGGGGGAGGAGATTGATGAGCAGATAGGGTAATAGGGAGTTAGATAAGGTGGTCGGGGTTCACTTTGGTAGATTTATATCTCTCCCTCCATATGTCCAGTTTCCCCACAGACGCAATTGTCCAAACTCGAGCTAATCCTCCCAGTTCTAGTGTCCATCTTATCGTGGACATCCTACTACTCGCCTTCGTCCGAAATAGTCAAATGGGAATAGAAAATCACAGCCTAGATTGCTACCCTTTTGTATGTTTCATTATCACACTACAAATGAGTGGTGATTGATGCCTCATTGATTCCAGGGAAAGATAAGATCTAAAGTAGTGCTCTCAAGCAACAGAATATAGAAACACACTTGCTGCATATATGCTTGTGACCTCACTCCACTTAAAGATAAGCCTGTCTTTTTGGTAGTTTAATAATCATATGCTTTTCCCGAGTTGCAATTACAGACCGTTGCTTTAAGGAATTAGCTTTCAGATCGGCTCAGAATGGAGAATTTTCATTTTATCACAAAACGCCCAATGACTGCACATTCTAATGAGAGGCGAGAAAATAAATGCACTATATTCGTCAATTTCATCTATTTTCGCGAAAGAAAAAGAGCCTGTGGAACCGTTCAATGAGTACCCTGGATGCGATAACGAATTCACCCCGCACCCGACAAGACTGTAACTAAAATCCGCAGACATTCTTCTCTGACAACGGTGCCCTGATCTGAGAAGAGTTTTGATTCCTAGAACGTGAACTCATAATCAAGCTTTCTCAAGAGTAAAACACGCAAACAGGAATGCAGCAAAAACTTTACAGACACATAAAAATAAATTATTCTAATGTATACCTAGCCGCATAACCTCAAGCGGAACTTCAGAAATGAGTAATTAGAATTTAGACGCAAATGAGTGCCATAATAATGGAACTACACATTGTGCTTCCTAAATATTAATAAAACATGGTGTTCATTCAGTATGAATGATTACAGTTCCATGGAACTACTTTATTGTGAACTGAGATACGAAACCTTTCTCATTTGCAAACACATTTGAGCATTAAATTGTGCACGTCACTGTTGTCGCTGATGACGAGGCTATCGTTATTGTTACTGTTGGTGTTATCGCTGCCGCTTCTGCTGCATTCAGTAATGATGATGATGATGATGATGGGGAATAGGATGATGTTTTTAATTCACTCTCTATGCAAGTTTATCAGGAATTATTCTACTTCAAATATTCAGTCTCATTGCAGCAAACAACCAGTAATCAAAAAATTACGGATCATTAGCTGAGAGATCTGAGCAAACTTGGCCCAGCTGTTATGTACAGGCACATACGAACACAGCTTACCTCCGATACGTGCACACGTG
>UZAN01039895.1:4988-28643 GCA_900618425.1 Echinostoma caproni
GGTGTTTAAACAGATTTGGACGCGTCTTTTAAGGTAAATTGAGGCTCCTCTTTTTTACTAACAGGTTATGGTTCCAAAGCAAGGTACTCGAATCTCTACTGAAGTGTGGAAATAGTTCATTAAAACTTTTCTCAGGGTTGATATTACGTCAGCGGATGAGGGCGTTTGAGAAAGTGCGATGACTATTTCCCATTCACTTACTAACTCTACTCCGATTTTCTCAACAGGGGACTCTGTTGCACAGGCCATTTGAACGAAGTTCGGAATCCTATGCTATTATTTCATACCCATAACAGTCAACGTACCAGGCAGTAAAAGTTGTTTACAGTTTATTTTACAGTTGATTAAAATAAACAGGATAGTAAGCAATTATATTGCGTTCCGCAGCTCTCCGATCAGCCGATAATCCATTAGGCCAAGTGATTTTGACCTAAACCACTTTCTAGCCCATACACATCCTCTGTTCCCACCTCCCTCCCTTTGCCTCTCCAAACCAGATGAGATTCGAATTCAGCAGAAGGTTGATTATGAATAGGGCGTACGTGCGCGCACTCCCGTGCATGTGTTTGCCCGCGCCCGTTGAATCGGGGCGGACTAGACAACGCGTGCTAGCGTCCTCCTCTCCCCGCTCAGGTGAACGAACGAATGATTGGGTAAGCTCACCGGGACGTGTACACAAATCTATGGCTTGAACAGCGATCAAACGCAGGGTAACCCAGAGGTGAAGAAGATGGATATGCAAACAGACAAGCTGATGAATAGACAGGCACACAACAGAGAGAGAAACAGAGTAAATCCTCATGACAGTTTAAGTGAAGTAACGGCATTTCTGATCAGATGAAGAGCAAAAAGCTTGTCACAGTGGCAGGACGGAAAGTAGATTGAAGTATGTCAGGTCGGGTTTTAGGAAGAGATTGTCACCTATGGGATTAGGTGCCTCGTGGCCCGCCCGTTAGGTAAGACAAAACTATATCCTCCTGTTCGTAGACACGTATATAAATGCATGCAAAGACTGTGCTAAGGATGGTTAGCCCCATAAAACAAAATGCATAGTTGATTTCAGCAAAAAGCGCGAACTCAAGTTCATGTTTCTCTGAGGTTTGCGTGCACGCACCCGTCTGTCTCAACGCGTCTGCTTACCAGTCTCTATGCCTGTCTGTGTGCGTTCAAAGTAGCTGGAATCGGNGAATCGGACAAATTCCGGCTAGTTCCTTGCGTTTTTCTTTTCAATCAATCAGTCAATCAATCAATCAATCAACCACTTAGCTGGTCTGCACTTTCCCGATTACATATCCTGGTGGAATTTTTGCATTGACTGATAGAAATGGTTTTAACGAGAAGTGGAAGAATATCAATAATATGGCAATTACTTGACAACGAAAATAAGTATACATGTGTTAGGATGTTCCCTACTTTATTTAAAATTAGGCATGAAAGTAAAATTTTAAGGACAATAAAAAAATCCCTGAAAGTAATGGAAGATTCGATTCTATTCAACAGTGAGTAGTGTACCTGTGATCCACCTATGGGTATTCATGGTTCCTGTGGGTCCAGGGTTGGATTCCCAGGTGGGTCGGTGGATTTCCAGCGCTTATGTGACCCAACCAGGACGAAACAGCTGTACAGTGCTGCCCAGCTTTTCAGTTAATAATTTGTTTCCTCTGCAAACGACAACATTCACCGTATAAACAAAATCTGTGGAAAAGCATTGCTTAGACTTCCTCGAAATCCAGAAACAGCCATAAATGCAAATCAGAGATAATAAAACCAATATGCCTATTATTTTTCATTCTCCGTATTGAGTGCACAACAAATCAGTCTAGGCAAAAGATAGTGTCATAACGGAAAGGTAAATTCTAACGAAGCAGGTGCTCAAATTACAACCGGTTTCCAATTGAGGGACAGGCTGATGGTGGCGGCGGTACATTAGTTAAGCAAATACAGCACTATTTTGTGTCACAAAATATAACGAGTCAGTAAAACCGATAAAACTATCTCTCACCCCCCCCCATCTACCCACCAATAGTGTGTTCAGAAGTGTAGATTTATCATTGCATGGTGTGAATGTTACATCGAATTGGTGAGTATCACAAACCAATGCCATATTTGGCTAGTTGATGATGCATTGAGAACAATGACATGGATTATTTATCCGACCTTGTGACTGCGAGAGCTCAAGCATGCATTATGTTTTTTCAGGTCAACACACACACAAATTCAACTACCCGTGCGTGGTGATATAACATAAGTATTCGTGTCGGTTTTAATAGAATTCATTTTCTTTCAAAATATTCAGTTCATCCAAGCGCAGCAGGGGAAGTACCACATATGAGGTTTTGCTATTTTCAGAGCACATCAGTAGTGACTGTCCATTGGGCCGCTTGTCCAGAACTTAAATTCCGGACAACTCGGCATGGAGAATGCGTGACTACTGAACCGATCAGATCAGATCAGATGGGGGCTAATCAAAACTACCGATTTGCGTGTTGTTGTTGTTGTTGTTGTTGTTGTTGTTGTTGTTGTTGTTGTTGTTGTTGTTGTTGTCGTCGTCGTCGTCGTCGTCGTCGTCGTTTCAGATGTGATCCTGATAACTAGCCAATCAACTGTTGGCACAAACCCAGTCAGTCAAAAGCGATTGAAATACACATCCCACATCATTACTCTCCATTACTTGAGGTAAATTTCAAACAAGCCAAGTCGTTTTAAGTCGGGAACATGTTCAAGCCTAGATGAGAAACCTGAATGCATGCGAGACATTCAATCAGTATCAACATCATGTGTGCGCCCCTTGGTGTTCATTTCTAATCTATAGTTGAACCGGAAAAACCATTACTGTCTAATGCAAAAGAACAAAGAATATTGACGATCATCACTGTTGCAAGAAGTGTTCCACACGGGAATACATTGAATGAAAAATTGCCAAGTATAATGCGACTGTTACAACCCCTATCCGAAACGAAGCGTAGTACTAGTGAAAATCGAACCCAGAACAGCGGGAGTTGTGTCTCCGATGAGGGCGGTTGATGCTGAACCTAGTCTGCCGTATTTGAATCTTTCCTTAAACGCTCTCAATGCTACTTGAAAGATACGGGTTATGTTGAAGTCTTTCACACTGATTGTATGTTTTGTAAACATAAAAATTGTTACTTTTCACACAGGATAGAGATGATCCGGAGGTATGTTCAGTTTGGCAATGATTGATATACATCTTTATACCAATGGACCAAATAGTAATTAGACACTGGATTAATCGTGTGTAAATTGGTTGGTATGAAAACGCAGGTGATAATCACTCAGACGGCGCGAACAGGCATCCCTCACAAGAGCGGGTGCGCACTGCGATTACGGTTCATGTCCAGCAACTAACTGTTCGTGCCTCGTCCAACCAGGGATTTGTCACCGGGTTTTCTCGCTGTCTTTCCTACCCAGGCCATTTGAGATTGACGGATATCGGGGTTTGCGTGACCGGGCAACTTCACGGCCAGGTGCAGTGTTCTGGGGGTGCGAACGACTAAGGTCTCCGAAGGGTTGGTACTGTCCACCCATGGTGAATACTTCTTTGCTTAGGGGATGATCATTTGCTGAACTGTGCACATATCAACACCACTAAGTGTATCACGTTGGAAGATTTGTGGTTAACAAATTCGTTCGACTGAGTTCGCGTGATGTACATAACTAAACAAACGCATTTAGACGCAATGATTATTTTTCCTTTCTATTCGAAATAATCTGGAATACAGTTCGGTTCTTATTCATAGTAGATTACTGTTGATAAACAGTGCACATCACAGAGCATAACCCTATCAAACAACGGGGATAAGTGGGCGGTGGTTTGGTGCTCATTGTTGACAAGACAGAACTTACTGCTGCTTGTTCAATTGGGTTCACAGTAATTTAAGCCCCTCTATGTTTCAGGGGAATCACAATTCACGTATGCTGTAAACCAATCTTGTGAATAATAGGTTGCAAAGAGCGAGTCAGTTTGAGTCAGTTTAGTGTTTAGTTACTAGTCAAATATTTACTGTGTGACGAATCGTATTGATGTTTTACTGGATCATATCTGTATACAAAAAACCACAACCAACGTTGAAAAATGTGTTTTGAGCTGACACAAATGCCGGAGTACAAAGCGTGCTTGATACTTGGTCGAGAACTAGAATTTGAACAACTGTGCTCTCGGGGCAATGGGCTTTACCAACCCAAGCATCGTTACGTTGGTGGGATGTACTCAAAGAAGAAAGCAAGCATGAACAATTCCTCTTTTAATTGAAGTATTGCTATCTTTAGCTACGGGAGGACCTATAAATGTATTTGATTACTTTCAATCGATTATGGTGCTGATTTTTTGAGTATCCCACAAGACAACAGAACATTCAGGTCTGATGCATATCTTTTGCCAGAATGCAGCATATCTGTATCCTCTCTGAGGCCCAGTCGATCATCGAGAGACAGAGGGAAAGTGAGAGACGTGGGTCAGTCGTGTAGAGAGCAAAAGGAGGTTCGATTGAATCAGATGCACTTCAGGGTTTGAACACTGAGTTGAGGTCACATTTGCCATTGGATGGGAGTAGGTAAACCTCTTCAGGAGTGATCTGGCTAAGGATCGATATTGTCGAACAGATTCAACGTATCACTCTGGATTGAACAGTCTTGGACAAAAGTGGAATGGCCAATGAGTAATCCCCGGTATACGCCTGGAATACTGCGTTACCAATTACGTTGAAAACGTTTCTTCCCTACAATCCAGAAAACCCCTCACTCTAGGGATCGATCTTCATTCTGACGTAACTTCATGATGCTCTTACTGCGAACACAAACACCCACTCATATGATCTGTTCACTGGTGTGGAGAGAAGATTGTGTACTAATGGATTCGGTTCCCCAATCAGGGATTGTGTCGTTTTCTCGTATTTGTTCATGTACCCTCGAGAAAACCTTGATTGTACAAGGTACAGTGCATAGAAAGATTATAGATTCACTGCACATTGGCTCTTGACTATGCAGTTCAAGCCTGTGAAAGATAGGAATACCCTGATGGTATTTGACTAGGTGAATCTATGAATTGAAGAGTTATGACTGAACAAATAAGACGCACAATAATATCAACAAATCATTATTGTTGACAATACGTAGCTCATAATCTTTGGTCTGCACAATAAAACCAGTCTATTTACCTTGGGATGCCCATTCTCCCTTTAAAGAAAGCCTATTCAATTCCAATTCTATTTGTTTAATAAAGCAAATACGAAATAGGTAGATTAAACAATTTCCTTGATAAATTGAATTTTGTAGAACAGAAGTTTTCACAGTGTCAGATCCGAACGACGTTCGGAGTGTATCGAAAAATCAATGTGTCATGTGATTGTAAAATCGCCTTGATAAAGGTTAACGACGGTAACCGAAACGTCTGCTTATTTTCACCAGTGCCGACATCGCTGTGTTTTCAAAATTACAACTTATGTAAAACAGAAGTTTGCTTTAAACTCAACCATGCTTATGCCCCCAAATGACCAACCGTAGTCCGGATTCCTCACCTGTACTCGGGACTCGGTCAACCCAATGCGTAAGGCCAATTCTTCACGCATGAAAATGTCTGGATAGTGTGTCTTGGAGAATGCCCGTTCCAATTCCGTCAGTTGGATCGGGGTGAAACGGGTCCGGTGGCGCTTCTGTTTCGCACAGGCCACAACAGCTGCAGCCGCAGCCACTGCAGCCACAGCCATCGCGGTTGACGTGTTGTTAATCGAACTGGCGGTGGTTGAACTGGCAGTGACCGGTGTACCCACTGAACACTCACCGCTCTTCGATCGCTCGTCCATACTGCTGGGTTCATCATTGTCACTGATTTCGCTGGATGCGCTCGACATTGGGGAGTTTTCCCTATCCGGTTGAGAGGGATGGGGTAGATAGATGTCAAACGAGGAGGACGGGGTGTAGTTCAGACGGTTCATCAAGTCCAACTGTAGTCGGTGTTCATAGCCAGAACGAAATACTGCTTGGATGTGGGCCTCATTCTGAGGTGGAAAATTATCCACAGAATGACCATTGTATAGGAAAGGTAGCTCACGGGATCTTGAAGGTCCATTAGATTGTGGACGTAAGATTTCATTCGTTTTGTCGTACATCAGATTTGGAGAGATATCTGCGTTCGCAATCGAATCTGTGTCTGGTTCGAACTGATAATCGGGGAAATAAAAAGAATGAGAAAGCTTTTGAACTTGAAAACCACATTGTGTAAATATACTGGTCTTGAGTAAATTTACGAACCCTGCGATATTCTGCTCGCGGAACACAGTGATTTACTAACAACACTTCAGCCAGTCACTTGGGCAAATTTACACGAGACCATCACATTGCAATGGTTTGTCGCCAGTCTACTGGTACACGCTGATATCCCGTCACACATCTGACCGGGCGTCAACCTAAATTATTGGGACAGTCGATCTTTTCAGTTTCATTTCCATAACCAGATATGCACAGTATTCATGTTTTGATGCAGCAAAACCCAAAGATATTCATTATCACAAGTACTACCTTTGCGGGGAAATTTAGCATACCTTTATATATGGGAGTTTGACAGAACAAAATGCTACAAAATTTATACCACAACGACATGAAGATTCCAAAATGGTTGCTTTGTTTGCTGATATTTCGAAGGCCTTAGCTAAGTTTGGTCAGGTGACGGTCTATAGTTAGCAGTAATTCATTTTCAGTATATCCACAGGTATTTGAGGTCTTCTCGTCTAATAACGCTGTCCATTACGCTTCAGTTTGTTGGTTCTGCTTGTTTTTCAAAAGTGACGAGAGGACGCGACTTGTCCTGAATGCGGAAGTTGAAGGTAATCGTATTAGTATATTTGCGCTTACGATAATATGAGAATGTTGGCCTATCTGGACGACCAGTTCTTGGAACTATATTAATGCATGTGAATACCCGAGTGTTTCGAGCTTAAGAATACAGATTTTACTTATCTGATTCACATCCTAAAGCAAAGCATGGATTTGTACCTTCAGTAATTTCTCAGTAAAGGTACATTTTGAGGTGGTATTTAGGTGGGACAACATGTTTACCTTCGATGGATTAGGTAATAAATATATATATCCTTTATTGGGATGATGTTAAGATAGAATAAACCGTACTGTATAGGCAACATATTGAAAAAAAAACATAAATAGCCGCCTGGAGCGATATTATCGCAGCTTTTATAAGTCAGATCTTAACGTTGAACAATGAGCAATGTGAAACATCGGGTATTTGAACGTTTATCACAAAGAAGATAGAGTGAATATTATCCCCACAGCATTATAATGATGTGGTGCACAAGCTGTGCATCTCACAGGCGTGATCTCATTATTGAAGAATTAACCTTTGGAAGTTTACCACTTGTAGTCCTGATTGCAACCTATCTAAGGTCATCTGAGGATGGCGGGCATTGCGAGCATATCGATATGTTAAGAGCTGCTGTGCCCTTGCGGAACCAAAGGCTTTATTTAAAACAAAGGGAAAAGTTTTCAAACTGTAGTTTGCAAATCGATAGTCACCAATGTACAGACAGAGGACACAGACGTTCTGGAGCAAAGGGATTTGCTCTAATACTCAGCCGAGGTGAAAAACGACATTGGCAGCGCACTGTCCCATAATTTTGCCACATCCTATTTGAATCCATCCTTAAAGGCAACTCATATGAAAATCCAACCGTATGTTGTTTTCGTCTTTTTTGATGTCTCATTGCTTCGGTGACCACGGTGCAAAACGTGACCTATACATTTTTCTGACCATAGAGGCTGGATGAAAAACTCGAGTGTCCGTGCACGTTTGGAGCATATCGTTTTGTGAGAATCAATCCTTTTGTTTACTTTCATCGGTGTAGACGGATAACACTTCTATGACAATTGAAAACGGGATAAACTGCCAAATATTTATGGTGGTTATAGCTTAATAGGGAATCGCAGACTATTCTTTACATTGAAGGTTTGTTGAAGAGTAATGCGAAGCGCGTTGGGTGCATAGGATGGGTTTAATTAAGATTAGCGATCGATACGGCCTCCAATATCCGCAAGCAACGTGAATCGAGCTGGAAGAGAACGCTTTGCCTAGGTTAGCTTATTGGCACGTTTAATAAAGCGCCAAATGATGACTGATGTCGGATCCCGTGTCAGGTTCACGTTCTGTGGGATAAGTTCAGTCATAGCTTTAGTAGATCGTTGGATATGTGTTCTGTCATTCTATGTCAGTTCTACCGAGGTATACAACTTGCAACAGCAAGGCAAGACGTACATTCAACGGTAGAAAACACAGTGATGCTATAATTAAAATGTTATTGTAGGAGAGTCTTGGAGCCACTGTATAGAAAAAAATGAATTTGATCCACTGTGCTTTTAATTGCCTAAATTGGTTCCCTTGGTATTGTAGGAATGATTACAGTAACTTTGAAAGCCATGACTATCGGCTTTGCGGATTTCACGTTCTTCTTGCAATGAAAACGAATAAGGAATCCCGGGTTTCCGATGGTTCATATGATGTGTGACAACATCTCATCTCTTTTATTCTCAGTATTTCCGAAGCCTTTAAAAAGGTAGATACTCTGCCGATCACGTCGGTTTACTGAACACTGGTCGTTGAACTGATTGATCCAACCACCTGGAGTAACATGAACGTTGAGAAAAATCAATAGGTTTTCAGTTTTGAATCCCCAATCGAACAGTAAATTTGGTCGACTTTATTAAATTCCTCCAATAAAAGATCTAATTTGTCGTTTCAAAAAATAATTGTCAATACTCAAACAATATATCGTTTGTACAATTCATAAAAGCATCAACTAGAATGGTTGACACATGGTTAGTGCATCAACTCGTTTGAAGCTTCCCCTGTTCTTGGTAGCGAAAACAACTATTCGCACTCTAAAACAAAAGAAGGAAATTGAAAATTGAATGTCATTTCGTGAAATAAATTTTTTTTAAATGAAGTTCGATTGTTCGCGTCCGGGAGCAGTTGTAAATAAGTAGATTTTAAAGGCGTATTTAAAGTGAACACAAAACGCATTGAGATTTAAATCTCATTTGATTGGATACGAAACACAAGAGACTAGCTAGCCTCTTGATCAAGAGTGAACTCTCCGTGTGAACAATGAAACAAATGACCTAAAACCTCAGTTGTCTGTCCGCAACAAACTTCACTGAACGATTTATGACCGGTTGTACGAATATGACTTGGAGATTTTGTTATGATTCAATCTACCTGGAGAATAATATCGAATATCTCTGCATTTCTTCTTCTGCAGTAAAAGTTTACACATTTTATCACTCCTGGTATGAGGCTGCTAATTCTCCTAAAACCGACTGCAAAAACTGCATTATTGTTTCGATCCAGTAGTTCTTTTGTTCAAACAAATAAAAAGATATGCACATTACGGGTGAACTGAGTGCTTCGTAGGTTGGATTTGCGATACCCTCGTGCGCTAGCACGCGTGGCTTCCGTGGTTATACACTATCGGTTGGTTCAAATGACGTTGAGTTACGCTTTTCGGTGCTGCGTGTAGTATGCAGATTCCGGATGACGAGTGCACTATTACATATTTTCACCGTTTCCCTTCGAGCTGTAGACAAAACCCCCAATTCTTCCAAATTGGTTAAGAAATTTGGACTAGCCACCACCTGTGGTCGTTTCGTCTCAGTGTACAAACTTGATCATTCCACTCTAAGTGAGTCAGATCAAAAAGTATTGTTGATTGTATTGTACGCCTGTCAATAGGCTCCGAGCACTCTAATACCGTTCTGTTCCATTCGCTTTTCTTACATCAGAAGCTAATAATGGTAAACCGTAGCCCGGTGAATTGATCGTTTTGGTAACTTGACTGAGACCGGTTCGAGATAACATTTTAAAATGCTAAGAAATCAGTCCCGAAAACCGAAAGCTAAATTTCCTACATAGGGACATCATGAACTTGTATAGATAAAATAAACACTGAAGGACAAGAAAATCAAGGAATAATTGATTTTATTGGATCAAGTTCCTCCTTTCCTCCTTTTATCCCAGAGTTAATATTTAAAAGGGCACCAGAAATGATCAGATTTTCTTGATGCTGTAGCAGTGTTGCTTACGCTATATAAGAAAACCTCGAGCCAAAAAAGAAAAAAGAGAAAAATAATCTAAACCAGGCTTTTATTATATAACTTACGAACCTGCACACAAATAAGTTATTCCATCACGAACGAAATCCATTATCTTTCTCAAATTTTCCACGATGACCACTCAAGTTCCAAACGAATTTATTCAGGATTCGTGACTACGATTATTTTCATAATATCCGTTCCCTCCCATGTGCTTTCCGCTTTTTGAGTTACATTAACCTTTCGCAAGTATCTTGCATTTATGTGTCATCCCATCCTCCCTGAAACAACAGTTAGTTTTCGATCCATCTCCCCTCTTTATCGGGTACGCACATGCAGGAGGACTTCGTTTCCAAGAGCATAAGGAACAATCTAGGGGTAGCAACCACGAGCTAACATGGGATGATGTGTCTCGGTGAATTCACCACACACCCCACCCCAACTACTCTCCGGATTCAGATTGCAGCACTTGGGCCTTGCAGTCCACCACTCCGTGACTGCCACTTTATCTTCCTACTACTCCTGGGGATAGGAGAATTCCACAATTACAGGTGAATGCAGAAAATCCCTTAAAGCTCTGCTCTTGTTCTCAGTCTTTCCTTCCGTGTTGGTTCGTGCGCACATCACTTGAACAACATCCGTTGCTATCGTGCTCATCAGATGGACCGTGTTGCTAACCCCATCCGAATAGGATATGGGTGGTGGAATGAGACGGTGCAAGAAAGAAGTGAGTGAGTGAGAAGTGAGTGAAGTGAGTGAAGTGAGTGAGTGTTGAGGGGTGGGGGTGGGAAGCGGAGACAGAGCGAGATGGAGTGATTTCATACCGGAAGTTGTCCAGCAATCCATGCATAAATGAGACCACAAGTCTATCGAGATGAACGTTTATGCTGAAAGAATCAGTGAGGGATGTTGCAGAAAAACAATTCAGCCCATGCTCCGACTTGTCACAATTTTAAAGTCACTTGTGAAATGCTTCAAAACTAGTATGGCATCTAAGGATTGTTGTAATAATCTCGATCAAACCTTCTCATAAACATATTAGTTTGTATTGTGGATTTTGATTTTGTACGGCGCGTAAAAAAGGTTTCGAGGTAATGGTTCCGTAATTGCACTCCGGTCATCGTCCGGAGTATTGTGTTGCCCATTTCGGGAAGCGTATTCAGCAGGGAAGCGCTGATCACTATCTTATATCCCTGAAATATTATCAGTTTGGCTCACAAAAATGCACTATTCATCCTAAAGCACCTTCAGGCGCCTACCAGCGAGGAATTTTTAAAACTCAATGCACAAAATATGCTAAAAGAATAAGCTATCCAAAAAGCGCAAATCGCTGACAAAACTGCACTCAAATTCATCCGTTGTACGGGATACAAGATTTCCCATGTCGGTTCATTTGAGAAGCGAAAACGAGGAAATCAGACCCCGTAGAATGATACGAACTACCAAGGAATAGATTATTTCTCAGCTAATGTGAAACGGCTGTGATAATTTTCTGTGCCAATTTCGGATAGAAGAGCATGTTGCTCGTCAGAGAGTTACAATTAAAGTCAAAGAAACACTACTTAAGGTAGGTAGACCCAGAATAAAGTTCCAAAGTATACATATGTGTAAATGGTGTCGATATCAAGGATCCCAGCCAGGCAGTTTACCGGTCCTTTCGAGTGTAATCCATTCAATGTTTCATGTTTGTGTCAAGACCTGATTACCGCCACCCTTCATCAACCACTAAATGCCTCAAGGAGTGCCGCCCGCCGAGGATGTCCTACAAGTATCTCGGAAAACCTATCGGAACCATCTCAGCTTATGGAGAATAAATCTGTGAATCAGTGCCGTAACAGGAACTCCGGCTTGTTAGTTTATGCCATGAGACATTTGCAATACCACGGGTACATTGCTGGTCGAAAATAATTGGCCTTTTGAGACTTTCCTTTCTCAGTAGAGATTAATGTCTTCAGAACACGAATTCCAGTTGACTGGAGCGTTTTCACAGAGGATGGACACTTAATGGATGAACAATTCCTATGATTAGGGATGCATTTGTTTGTAATCATCAGTGTCTCCTATAATATGTTAATTGACTCCTCACAACACCTGCCCCTCATTGGTTGTTATACGGTGTCTACCTAATGCGAATATTTTTCTATCTTAGGGCTGCTTGTAGACAGTTCATTTGGTTTTTTGGAATAACTTTCAATCACACAGCATCAACTACTAAATCATTTCATCCCTGAGCTTCCTTGGTAATACCTGAATGGAATGGGTTCTTCGTTCGATTCTCCACTTGCCTCGAACACCCTCAATGTTTCTACTCATAGCGCTTTATTTTAACGCTCCAAAAGTATTGAAATGATGTCATCATTTTTTGGTTCATACAACGATTATTCATTATGTGGCGGTTTTAATTGTTACATTTCAAGGGGGCTGTATCGGTCGAGCAATGATGAAAAGGTGATCAGAAGAGGTTGAAGGACGCAAACGGTATCAAGGTCAGTTCAACTGGATTTGCAAAACCATTACGTAGATGCAGCAGTCCTTTACAACACAGCCGTATAATTAAGTCTCTCGATCGATCGATCTGACTAATACTGAGGTACAAAACTGTGAAGTTTAAACAGGTCAATATAACTAAGTTCCCTGATAAAGGTTTTCCATTCCTGGCCACATCTTATTTTGATTACCTCTGATCTTTTTCCAACCATTACCTGCCTTAGAAAACATCGCAAACAGAGGAAGTCTATCAGAGGACTTGCGTTAAATACACCCCAATCATCATAACTTAGAGAACAACGGCAAACACCCGAAAATCTGTCTCTAATCTCGATATTCCTTGTCCAATTGATCAATCAGACCCATGCACTGCAATGCAAGCAGTGGTCTTCCGAAACCTATATTGCGCGTTCATTCTGCTTCTCCATTACCTGAATCACTGCAGTGTTGGTCAAGTGTTTACGATTATCATCATCGTCATCATCATCGTCATCATCATTATCGTCATCATCATCGGATTCGATCAACGCCACCCACCTTTGACGTTTCCGTATATCCTCAGGTAACCTGATATTGACAACCACTGTCTTCCTGAGAAAGGATTGTACAACAGTTTATTCAACAAATGAAAAAACGAGGTTAAAGAATGAGATCATCACTACCAATCAGTACGGACCGAAATGCTGCAGCCTTCACAGCAAGCCATATGTCGCGTGGTCTTTATAAATATCTTGAGCAAACAAACATCAGTTGACTTTTCCCGTACGAACGTCATGCGTCAGTCAAGTGACTTACAGCTTCCATTTTTTTTTCATTTGCTGCGTTTGCCTCGCTGCAAGCCTACTTATGATCCACCCGCATTACAAATATTGTCATTCATGGACAAACAGCGGAATCTCTTGAATTTTACCCGGGTAAATTTGCGTCACCAAAACATGGAAACGAAGTAGACAGTGAAAAATAATTTTGTAACCCAAATTTTGTTCTGAATGTCAGCACCAATTTCGCTTAATTTACACATAAAAGACTGATTCATTTCTCTACCAAATGGAATAAAACGTTGTCACCAACGCCTTTGTGTCTTGGTTTTTATTCGCCGTGGGTAAGACAAGCTAATTTCCTCCAAAACTGAGTTCATGTATAACAAAATTCTGAAATGAAATTTACTTAATTTTCCCAGGTGGGCAAGATCTGGACACCGCTGTCAAAAATAATGCTGTGCTCAGCTTTATCAATTGGGAAGATATCTGGAAAATTTGTTCCAAGAAGTTCTTGAAACTGTTTTTGAATCTTCTCCTCTGGATCACCGTTGTGCACTATTTTCAGTACCATTCCTCTTTGATGTCGCCAAGGTAGAAAGAAGAGTGATTAGATAAACAGTTAGAGTCTACAGTTAAAACAGTATATTAAATTGGTGACATTTGATCTTCTCAGACACTTTGCTGAGAGGTTCGATAACTTCTCAACATTTTCCTTGAGGACTACACCTAACTTCTTCTTTGTTCAGCAGAATTTCATAAATATTTTCACGAGGCAAAGGTTAATTTCAACCTAAGACTCAGAATCAAAAACATCAAACATGATTGAATAGTTGAATTGTTGAAGTTTTGTACAATATATTTGTTGCTAATAGTATACACTAATCGAAGTTGCTGCCAACAAATGTTCCTATTAACCAAATTCGTTACTATGTGTTCATGATTCTGACTAGTTGCTGATTTGTTTATATCCACAATGCATATCTCCAAGTTTAGGTAATTTAAACATCACTTGGCTGATTTCTTTAAGTGACTTCCGTTAATTACCATATATGGCCCTTGGGATGAAGCAGAGGTGACAATGTGACTCTCTTGGGTCCACCAGTTGGCACACGTGATACAAATTGGATGATCTACTTTGCCGCAGCCTGGCCAGTTTTCAGAGCCAGAAAGAAAGATCATGATTGCAAAGACACCATGTGCTCCATAGATCACCGGTATCGCAGATCCAACTAGCGAAAAGTCATATTTACTTCGCGAAGGCTCGGATAAGCTTTAGCATCTATCATAATACAGAAAACAAATATGAATGTATCCGAGTGGAAAAACACGGTTCAATTGCATTTCTTATTGGAAGTAAGAAGACTCATGATTTTGATGATCCTCTAAATCCTCATCTAAATCCTCTTTCTTGATCATCATAACCCGCATGTCATTAAAGCATAACTGCCAATCTCGAGGATTCTGTTTTTCACGGGACCTAGGTATCCGCCAGAGTGGTGCAACTGAACATCACTCACGCTCATAATTAATCGTGCTGATGTGAACCGGGATCGATGAGTACTTTCAAGTCAAACACTGGATGTGCACTGGTTTTTCCACCATCCACATGTTAGTATGTATTCTGACAATAGACGATAACTCTTAGGATTGTGATTTGATCTTTCATGCGTGTTCAAAATAATCCTCAAACTCATACACCCCAAAACTATCATTGGTCGAAAGAAACACGTTTTCCAAGAAATGAACCCACTATTTGATCTGTGCATGAGTCCCCGAAGCTAATCTGAAACAGTAATCAAAACTTAAAACAGTTCTAAGCCCGAAAAGAGGTTGGTAGTTTTTCTTAAATTTCTCGTTGATTATTGGAGCCGAAATTTTGGAGCATATATAGAAGTATCTTGTTAGCAAACAGTACATTAACGGAGACTTAAAATCCACATATACAGGCGGTCATGATTCATTACCGACTTATGTGAAGGACCTTCATCCGGGCCGCCGGAATTGGCACGCTTCTTCGAATGACCGGATGAATCTGTCGAGATGGGGATACCGATGACCAGTCCAGTTCCGGGAACACAGTTCATCGACTGTGTCCTGGACTGGGATATTCCTGAGACTGGGGGAGATGGTGAGTGTTCGGATGCATTCTTCACTTGGCTTGATAACAAGGGAGCCCAAACAGAGTTCGACCCGAATGAGACAGGAATGTTCTCGGCGACACTTGGGTTCGGTCCACATGACTGGTGCATTCCCGAGGTGCGTTGACAAAGCGCCTGTCGCCCGTAAGCTGTATAAACAAAATGAGAATTTCTCTGAAGTTTAGTTTTCTGAGTGAACTAGACGATTAGTGATCCAATGTGAAACTGAGACGGCGAAGAGCGAAGAGTTGACATGAATCCAGTTTGAATGGAATGATTGAATAATAGTGCTGCCAGCAATTTGATATTACGAAGTTCTTTTCTTGTGGACAAATAATCCGATATACAACACTAATCATCACACATATTCAATTACGAACGAGAAAAGAAAGAAATGGAATAATAGGATCGCTTTGGGTGCAAGCAATAAATGTTGATCGAGATACTTTCATTTAGTAAGTGTCAAGTCAAAGTAAGCTTTATGCACCCGTACGGTGAATTTTCAGCGATTTTTCACGATATGGCCTCCGAGTGTGGATAGGTTAATTTAAAAATAAAAAACGACAGAAAAATGAACACAGGAAGACAATAGTGACGGATAAAAAACGAATGAATAACCTAACTCATGAGGTGTTCAACCAAACCTGTAACAATAGGTGCCCAATTTACCAGAAAGCGAGCACGAAAAGGGAGGATGCTGTTTCTGTATGCCGCGGTGCGTGCGGGAAGCAGCCTATAATGAGAGTGGGTACGGGGGTTTGACATGGATTTAGTAAGTTCTTTGTGCAAGCAGTTGTCTTCGTTTTTTAAGAATCGGTCAGCTATTCTTTCACATGCGTCGATATGTTTGCACACAATAAAATCAACCAGACCAGTGTGATATGTTCACCAAGCCGAAAGACAAAATTCACCATAATCTTATTCAAACATTGATCCTGGTCATCAACGTAGTGGAATGAATGTCTTTAGTTCGCACCCATCTTTTTTATTTTTCCAAACAGTGTCTGCATGCCCATGGACCCCTTCCTGAAAATTGACTGTTCATTTGCATACTACATAAACGAAAAAAGGATGCAAACACTTATTTATTTGTTTTGTTGTTTATTTATTTCTTACAGTGCAGAAAAACGTTAATAGAATTCATGGAGTTGTACGTGATCGGTTCTCAAATGGCTATTTTGTTCGGTTATAAAACGTTCAACAACGGGCGGATGCATACACTTCAGTTAAATTATTGTGAAGCTTTATTACAGCCCTGAACAAAACCCCACAACCAATTTGTTACAGTTTGTCCATTGTCCCATCGATGTGGAACACTATTTTGTGCGAGTATATCTGGACTCATTTACCATCTGAAAGATAAACCTTTGTGGTGCTTGAAAACATTGTGAAATTATCACTTTAGTCATTTCGCTTTGCATTTATTGGTGTTTAAGCTACGAATTAGGATTTATTTATATGCATGTGATAAAGAGTGATGGGGTAGTGCATTGGTTACCTGGCAGTTACACCTCAAATGAAGAGTTACCAGAATTCTGCTTGATAAAGTTTGTTTCCTGCTACACAGAACAACAAAAACTAGGAAGAGAAAAATGCGGAGCGATTGTGCACTACAACGTTCAAGGAGGAATCCATTCCTACCAATATATATATATATATATATATATTCACACACGTCAGAATCCAGTCTGTGTGCCAAACAAATCATGATAAAATAATCTTCGTGAAAAAAACGTTCCATGATTTGCATGTAGACGGAACACTGCCAAGATGCCCAGCCCAAGGTGGGTGAACTTCTTGAGGAATCCACAACCGGGGCCTTTGGCCAGCCAAAGCCTGACCCACAAGGCAGNGCGGCGGTGTGCGAAAACCGCAATCCATTGGGGGCCGTTGTCCAGTTGATCGGATCGTACGCCCTTTGGACGGGGTCAAACGTCTAAGGTACCCATTACACATCAATGACCGATCAAGCCGATGATCACTGCTACAACTAGGACTTTGTATGTGTGATTCCCACCAGTATGCATTAAGTCAATATTGAGTAGTTCACTTCTCCAACAGTGATAACACGTGGTTGCAATTCACGGTCAGACAACTATCAACTATTTTTTTATACGAGCTAGCACAGTAAACATGTGAAGAATTCCGTCGTTTAGATAGGAATTGCAAAGTTAAGAAGCCCTGCACAGCTGTTTNTCTAATCAGCAATACGTATCCGTTGACCCAAATGGAGAGCGAAACCTGGACGTCACACGGAGAACGCAAACAAATTACCAACTCGAACTACAGGCAGCTGAGCAGACCGTTTTCATTTTAGTTATACGTGATATACCACTACTCATCTTTGCGAGAATAATGCAGACATCGCACCATACGCAACTCAGCCGCAGCTTCTGTTGGAAATCTACAATTTCTCTCATGTAACAGTAAACATAGTTCACTCTGAGTATGTTGTTTCCAAACCAACACCAACACAAGCACCTACAGCACCACCACCATCATCATCATTGGGTCATTTGCTTTTCTGTCAGGAGCAACGATTGCACATTTCTGTAGTCCGCAGAAGGCAATGCATCGCTTAGGTGTGAAGATTATGCGCATCCCTTCGCAGGCACATGTTTGTGGAGCAATGAAGTTACAAGAATGAGCACTCTTTGGTTGAGTCCCAGTACATACTGTATTGGCACAAACCAGAAATAAACGTGAAAAGAATGCACGCAGCGCTCCTTGTGACAACGCTCAAACTGATATTGCACAACTGCATACAGACCTCGCGCCAAAATCGCATTTACAAAACTAACTGGAATACAAATCTTCACTCACGAGAAACTCATTAGTTTGCTTGTTTGCTTGTATGTTTGTGAGATTTCAACTACTGTCACTCCACCTCATCAGTCCTGGGTTCACAGTCGAATTCCCAAGACCACCCTTACAGTCCCAAACCACCACTTGAAAAATATTTTTCAATTACTCATCAATAAAACGAAACAAATACTAAATAATATTATTATTATTTTGGTGGTGGTGGTGGTGGTGGTAGTAGTAACCAAAGATTGAGGATTTAAAAAAAGAACAATAAAATCTAATCGATCTTGTTGCTGGATAGTCAATACAACAAAACATTATCCTCATTACGTCTGTGGCATAGCCCCGAAAGACAGGAGCTTCCATCGTTCTTACGAAGTGGTAACTACAGCCTAAACTATGGCCTCTAGAGTTCAGCTAAAATGGACACGAAAAACAAATCACAATAGAACGAGTGCCGCAGCAGGACAACAGCAGACAATTCCAAATCCTCATCAGCTCCAAGACGGAGCGATGGATTGAATCGGAACATAAAGTCGCACAACACTTGAAGTTAGAAAATGAGATCTGAAATTGGTTAGTAGCGTTTGTGCACATGCACTCAAGCGTGTTTCGATAAATGCAAAAAATGTACCCTAGCGGTCGCATCAACTGAAATACACATTTTCATATTACTTACAAAGTGAAGAATGCCGCTGAAATTAGTTTTGTGTAAACCAATTCCAGCGCTAATCACTTGTGAATTGTTCCTTATTGGTTACGAGTCGTGTCAGTTGAGGTATAGGGGAATTCTAATCAATGTTAGCACGAGAGGTTAGGTGCCAAAAAGAGGAGCCTTTGGATGGATGGATGGAAATGACAGAATAATAATAGAAAGGGATGCAGTGGATGAAAAGGATCATCTAGATTTTTATTGGCGAGTTTAATACAAGAGGTGATGTGACAAATAATGAGTGCTGTGATAAATGAATTCACGGAGATCAATGGTACACGGCTGGTTATCCCTAAACCACGACGAAGGGTTCTGAAGTCTTGTTTCAAAAGGCTTGAAAGCAATAGAGTAGAATGGAAAATGGTCTGATTCATCCTAATTTGATAAATTCTATGCGGTAGTGTTACCATTTAACTCTCTTGTAAGTGAGAATAAAGCACTTTTCATATGCCGACTGACAAATTGTTTTTCAGAAACAGATAATATTGTCCGCATCCTGTTCATCTTATTCAAGGAGGACACACTGGTAGATGGTCTGGTATGTTTTGAGGGGAAAATGTACCATCAGTATTCGGGAGGGAGAAGCGGTCACAGTTTAGGGAGTTATAGGATAGCATAAATAGAATAGAATAGAGTGACACAAGGTGGACAACGGTGCTGGGTTTTCAACACACCATCCCCAATCAGAGAGCATGATACCCTTTGGCCATTGTCGTCAATGCGGAGAAAAAAAGCACTTCTCTAGAAATTACCATATAGATCATACCTTTCGAAAGAGTGCGAAGAAGATTGGGATAAAAAGCTCGTTTCTAACCGGTTCCAGCAGTTCAAGATGAACCTCTCCTAACCAGCAATAAGTGGAATTTCCGCAGAATGGAAATATTCTTTGATTTTCGGGGTACTCTTAATCAGCACTGATTAGACTCCAATCACCATAAAATGAACTCAACAGACATATGTCGAGTTGCATGGATAACTCCGCCATGTACGGAGTGCAAAAGACACACTGAAAAGCTCGAAAGCACCGTGCAGCTGTGCTGACGTTGTTAAATCTATCGGCTCAAGTGAGGGTCACGAATCTGGAATCGGTAGGACACAAGAACACAATTCAGTTGGACTATTTTGAGTTATCGCATTACTCCTTTTGCTCGACATTAAGACTCTGAGAGGCCGAAATCAAAAACGAACTAAAACAAACATTATCCATCCGGAAGATGTTTGCGCCCCAACTCCTGTTCCTCTGGTAGCATAGATGTTGGTCAACTCTCATAGGCCTCATTCCTTGGTCCCATGTAGCCCTGTTTTTCCCCATTGCAAATTCCGCGCTTATTTATCCCTAGATTTATTTTCAAACTACTAATAAACTTCGGGATGAGATTATTCAATTGCTTTACTCAGTGATCCCCTTTGGCTTTAATCTCATTGAAAATGTCTAACTTATGCTTCCGCATACCAAACTAATGTTTAACGTACCTAATGATTACGTAATTACACGTACTATGATGTGGCAGGTGAGTGAATGCACTCTAAATCGTTCACTACCATCCTTTTATTCATCGTTACTGCTTGATCCATTTGCTTTCCGAAATGAACGAAGGGAAAATGTTTTGCATTAATTTTTTATCGTGTGCACCATGATAAATCGGCTATTGGAAGCTAAATTAGAACTGAACAATGTGAATCGAAATTTATCACTTATTCTCTGATGCTAACACAAGATCACGTGGCTTATATATATATGAGGAATCTCTCCTTCTGCAAATCGAAGTAATTAAGGTTATCATGTTTTCTTGAAGCTCCACCTAAACATCGGAACTATTTGGCCGTGGATCCAGTGGCTATCTTCAAACGAAATATTCTGCTGATTTGTTTTTAATTCTGTTAGTAATCTGCTACTCAATCAATGCATTAGTAACTGATAGCGCTCCAGGTTATTCTTTGACCACGATTCCTAGTGAATAGCGGACTGTAAAAACAAACACTTTCACTCAGTATTCGCTGTGCTACCCTTCAGAATTGATGTCTACTCTAAATTCCAAAGCTGTAACAAAAATTTCACAATGGTCGCATCCAAACCGGTGATAAAACTACCTCTCATTCTTTTCCCCATTGCATATCCTTTATTCACACATTATGGAGTCTCCTTGACCTCAGCAGCCCCTCCCCCCTAGTCTTCCAAAAAATAAACCATAAACTATTCTTACGTCCACTGAAAGTGTTTAACCATCTTCCCATTCGCTTAGGAACTACTTTCCGAGGGGAAGTGATATCCCGGGTTCGATCCAGAGTTGAGTCTATGGGTTCTCACTACTGATGAGGTTCAACAAGGTTGGAATAACTGTTTAGGGCTTGAGAGCTCTCTAACTCAGGACTATTACGAGACATCTGAATAAACATCCACAATACCATTGGTATTAGATGTTCAGTAAAACATGTTAGAGAAATTGCTTCTCTTGGATGGTAACGAATAAAGCGACGTCCAGTCGGCAAAGAATGAATGAATCTCAGGGAAATCAAAGACAGTCCAACTTTAAAAGTTGTAGAATGCTTTATTTTTGTGAATAAATATCTGTGGGCCACAGGCAATCTACCCATTGCGGCACACGACGAACACTTACTAAGATTTGGTCCTGTCGTTTCATTGCTGGCTGTGTAAGACACTTGGACACAATCTTCTTCCAACGACTCGTTACATCCAGGTGAAAGATCATTATCCATACGCGGTACCTGATCCCCGCGATGACACGACCATGGCACAGATGGCAGCGATTCGTAGACCGATAGGTTCGTGTTAGTCACCTCGCGACTGCCCGCACAAGGAGAGGCTTGGATTGAGTAATTTGAAGAATGTAACGCATCTGAACCAAGTTGGGAGGCAGATTTACAACTATCAAACTGATTTGGGTTAGCTTCAAAGCCACTGTCGGGGAATATCTCATCAGTGGTGGTTGAAGAGGGTTCCTCCAATTGCAAAGGATGATAAGCCGGGTGATTCACACTGCTGCTTGAATGCGTGATCGATGCAGGATCGTGAGTACCAATAATCATATCATAATCGAGGGGAATTGAATGGGAGGATGACAAACCCGGTGTTGCATAAGTGGAAGACGTTACACAAGAAGCGACAGATGTGCCAGTAGTGTTATGATGACTCAACAAATTTTGCGAGTCCGGTGATTGAGAGTGGAGACCAAATGAGCTAGTAGTCTCCGGTGAGTCCAATTCACCCATGGAACTTTCTGCTTCCAGAACGTACCTTCTCTGTTCCATTGGATGAACTAATTCATCCGATTTAGGTGGACGTGCAGTTGTAACTAGATCCAAATCGCTCATGGTATAGCGAAAATTCACATTAATTGGAGAATGTAACCCGGTTGCCATGGGGACTGACCCCCTCACACATCCACGAGTTGAAACACAAAGTGTTATGATGAATCCACTCAACTGGCAAAGTGGACAAACTTATTAGTGTTAGCTTCGTTCAGCCCGTGCTTCACACAATTCCAACCTGAAGCATGTGGCATTTGGTTTTCTACGAAAACAGCTGCCTGGTGGGAGGGCGTGGGGGTTCGGCCATGCGAAGAGCACTGGTGGTCTCAAAAATTGAAACAGAATCGGCAATCATGTGTCTGTCTTTCTTTCTTACGGCCTGCCTGCGTGCCTGCCTGCCTGTCCGCTGCTACGACCTCATGTTCCATTCCATACTCACTTACACACACGCAATCACATGTGAGGCACGTTGTGAATACTGTCGCTATGGTCGTCCAGGATACATAACATTGAATTCGTGAAAGGTGGTAATGGTGGTGGTGGTGGTTGTGGTACTCTTCGTTATCTTCTTCTCTTCCTCCTCGTAGTCGTCATCGTCCTTGTGAAAGCAATTTCTCCCTCCTTGCTACGTATGGTTTGACCAAGTGCACGGCGTCGAGCAGCACACACATGAATTCCGTGTCCAGCGGACGATTGTTGATTGCTAGAGCTCTTTCTCAGTCGGACACATGGGTGAGATGAGTGCGTGGATGAGCGCGTGCGCGTACGCTAAAAGCTTCCAATCGGGGTGAACAGATGAGAACGGGGTGCGCTCGCAGACTCTACCGCATGTCTCCCTTACGTGAGTGCGGTCCGTTCCGTGCCGTGCCGTTCCGTGGCATGCTCGTCTGTCCACTTACTCGACAGTCTCCCCAGTGAGTACCCACGCGAACTCAACTCCATCTCCGGTTGCCGTCACACGAGCTTCGTGATCGACCATTCAAGTCAACAAACCAGCCTTCCAACAAACTAACGAACCGATTCATCAGACAATCAACAACCCACCCAACCTATTCACGAAAGTGTAGACGGGTGCGTGTGTATGCCACCCACCAAGCTTTGTTGTCCACGTGGGATGGAAGAGCAAAATGCACTAAATGCACAGGAAACCTACGTGACTAAAACAGAAGACACATTTTCACTGCCACTAGCAGACCTCGCTGCCACAGCAGCACCAGCAGCAGCGGCGGCGGTAGTAGCAGAGAGAACAGCAACACCAACAACAATTACAACAACAAAAGCAACATTCACAAACAAATGGCTGAGAGGAAGATCGTTAGCGAAAATTTCCACCTACAGATCGAGAAGGGGAAAATGCTCAGTTTCGATTGGC
>UZAN01039895.1:37058-47753 GCA_900618425.1 Echinostoma caproni
CTAACTGTCATCATAGCTGCATGAAGTTAACGGAGTAAACGGACGACTGAATGATAGAACGTGAACAGACAGTCAAGCCGACCAACCAACTGACCAGCAAGCAAGCATGTTCCAGCTAACTAACCAACCGACCACTCAAGAAGCGAGCAACTTCGGGGAATGAAAATCAGAGCTCAGGTAAACCGCGGATCGAACAGACTGCAATGTGTTGGTGTGAAAATGAAATGACCGGGGAAACGTGAACGTGACTGACTGATTGACTGACTGACCGACCGACCGACTGATTGACTGACTGACTGATTGACTGACTGACTGACCGACCGACTAGCTGGCTGGCCGGCTGGCTGACTGACTGATTGGTTGGCTGGCTGGCAGTGACTGACGGAGTAGTCGATTATCCTAAATAACCCATTAGTTTAAAACCTTTTTGTCAACCCCGTCGATTGCGCTGGCTGAGAGCATGCACATGCACGCACGCACGGGTGCTCGCTTGGTTCCTCATTCGCGATTTGGGAAAGACTGAACAATCCCGTCAGTTGAGAGCGAGAGAAAGCGAGTGCATGATGACTGCGGTCTAAAATTGCGGTATCGAGTCTAACTGACTCATCCTGGTCTATACGCGTGTTTGTTTGTTAGAGTTTATCTATACCTATGTTTGGGTGTTTATATGAATGGTGGGAATGACGGTGATGATGATGATGCTGATGATGGTGCTGGTGATGAACTTAATGACAAATGGGTTTTTGAGCCGACCACAACATTTTGCAGAACCATTCCCACCCCATCCTTTATTCCACTTATCCATTCATTCACCCATTCATTCATTCATCCATCTATCCATCCATCTATTCCAATCTGAACTGGACCATCGTCCCCTTGCAGCACGTCACAACTTTGGAGGAAATAATGTGCAGGATGGGTGAGTGGTGGGGAGCGGTGGACTACGAGGAACAACTGAGGTGGCGTTTTCCTTTCACTCACTCGACCATTCTCTATGTGCATGCTCGCGCTCGTTCTCTTGCCTATTCCAAAGCAGATCATCACCACCCACCGTCAAACCATTCTTTTTACGATCTCCCACTCCCTGATTCACCGAACACCATGTGTGCTTTTTGTACAGAACGAGAGATTGAGAATGGGTGTGCGTGTGTGTTTATCGGAGTACTGGGTTGAAATGTGTATTCTTAAATGTGGATGTTCGATTCAGGTCCATGGAATGAGTCTACAGAGATAGAGAGAGGGTTTTGCTTAATTATTCGATTATGTGAAACATTTGACCAATATGTCATCGATCGCTAACAGCCCACACACTCACTTCAGTATTGATGCTTCGGAGGTGACAAACAGATTGAAAGTTTTACTGGGAGCAGATTGATCCCGCTACACGGTCACGTCATATCTATGAGAAGTGTGCTCATCAAACCGGGTCGATACGTCTGGATGACAGGGTACTTTCTTCGGATAACGACTGGTAGTTCAGGAAACAGACAACGAAGGTCAGACAACGTTGCAGAGCTCATTCAGAGAAAAGTTCAGAACATAGCATTTTTTTCTTATCGAATACAGCGATTTTTGCATCAGTACCCATTACCAATAATCTCTTTTGTACTAAATAGAGTCCTAATAACGGGGAAATCCGTTTGATTTTGTTTTTGTTTATATCATTATCATTATTGGTGTTGATGCCGTTTAAACCCTGTCAAGTAGTCACCACTGTGCTCTTCAGTAAGGGTCAAACTAAGAATCAAGGGGATACAATGTGTGATTCACTCGATCACTGAACAGCTAACCTGAATTATTGTGTAATTTAGAAGACCTGTTTCCTTGGCGATGATGATGATGACGCTTGTGATACATTCATTGACAGGATAACGCATGATCAAGGGCACTGTCTGCACTAAGATATCGCGAAAGCCCTGTCAATTCCATGGACACGCTCCAAGTGTCAACTCCTTCCTGCGCGGACTTCCACGTATCGAACAGTGTAATTCCTTACCTAGCTCGTCTACTAGTAAATCGTCAGCATATCCTCATCCAACTTAGGGAAAAACTCTTGCCCTAATTTTTTCTCTCTTTAATAAACGATTAAAGTGCAGAATTTCTTATACTGTATTTTTTTGTTTACAGTTATTTTACCTATTCACTGTAAAACTCGTAAACTGCTGAAAATTCACCTTTTGGGTGCATAAAGCTTTTCTTGACTTGACTTAATGATGATGATGATGATGATGTAACCACGTCATTGAAATTTTTAACTAAACAAATGTAGATAATTTAGTTAGTTCAGCTCAATGTGTAGTAGATAATACATGTCGTGGCGTAGCAGTGCCAATGTATGGTGCGTCGCGATACAAAGTAATTCTTACAGGTGATATTTACCCCATGGATTCGCTGAATTATCTATGCATGAAACACCTATCGAAAATGGTTGTCACACAGGTATTGTTGTTCGTAATTAATTTTCAAAGAGACCGAAATAAGGGCACTGTTCCAGCCCTTCAGTAGGGTGTGACGACAAATCCCACCGCTACTCATCTGTCCCTTTTCTCTATCTGCTCAGGCTACCTTCGATTTGCTGCAGTTTATTTTCCGAAAATGAACTGTACCAGCGTGTATTCAATAAATAAAGAAGTAAAACCAATATAAAATTGTTATTTTGAATGAATGCGACCGATGAGTTGAAAATAAAAGATCATTGTTCAGTTTCGAGTGCACTGAAAACAATACCGTGATGTTCTGTGCAGGGAAATGCGGAAATTTCAAAGGTGTTTACTGCCGAGACACTGTTTCAACGATTATTAAATGCAATTAACATTCTGAAGACGGTATTGTATTGGAGAAGCAAAGATGGACCGTTTTACGAGGTCGCTCGGGTACGACTTTAAGCGTATAAGCTAGGCTCAATGTGACACGAAGAATGCTACCACTTGATCCTCGTCAAAAATACACAGGAACTTGAGTAGAATCATCGGGAAAATCTTTGTGATACATCGGGTATAATCAAAATGAGAAACGATCTCACCGCCTGCCCGATGGCCCAGTGAGTCGTATGCTTGCGTTTTACCTATGGCGTCCTTGGTTCGATCCCCATTTGGGGCGATGGATGATGAGACCCAACCGGGTTGTAACAGCTGTGTAGTGCATCCTGAATTTTCAGCTCACGCTTCATTTATACGACAAATTCGTCATATTTAATTCCCACGAAAACAGTTGAAAATGGATTTGAACCAATCATCTTGTGGCAAAGCGCCGGCATTTTCTCGGTGTCATTGGATTCACGAGAGCCAGGGTAACGGACAGAATAATACACTCTGGTCGGTGCATTCCCTCCATTGGTGTTCTGAGATTTGCGGAAGAATGTAGACTCTGTGCAACTCTATACATACATGGATAGAACTGATGCAAAATCGTGCACGGTTCTTCTTTAGCCAAAGCACTTTAACTGCCGTTTCTAGTAAAAGCTCGAACAGATCTTTTACAGTTGTCTTTTGGCTGGAACCGTCGGGAAACGTACCATGGAAGAGATTCGTTGATAGATTAGCTGAAAAAACATGGTGAAACACCTTAGCTCCATTTCTGTTGGACGATCCTCCTTGTTTGATGCGCCCAATCAATACCTGTAACTTTCCAAATCTGCTAAGCAGTTATTTTTCCTATGTAAGCCAGAGTTTAGCGAATAGACATTAAAAAAATTAAGTTCTTCAGCCCTATGTCCTCGTCTGCCGACAGGGACATTTGTAACCAGACTCAGAAAGTACATTTCACCCAATCACCGATGAGTTTTAATGAATGATTTACCACATACGCGATGTTTAGTTGATCCAGTAAGTGTATATGCAGACATTTTACGAAGTCAATTTTTCATTTACACCTGGGAGGCCACGATTTTCTCAGTTAAGCAGATCGCATGCTGAGCTTGTAAAACATGGTGCATCAATCAGACATTTCACCTCAAACCTCATGCATTTTTATAATCGCACTCAATTTCAGGTGTAGTCAAAGGTACAATTTCATTCCCATCAGGAATCCTCCATAAAAGTCGCAAATATACCGTTATGATGTGGTCCACAATTCAGTAAACTTAAGAAATTAGGTTGGCTTGACAAGCTTATCAGTGAACTGCTCATATTGCCCAGGATACGTGGGGAGAACAAACACCAATTGTTGATGGGTTCCTTTGTGCATTGTCGTTTTACTTTTGTTCTTTGCGATACTTGATCCCTTGAACCTACCATATTTTCCTTCAGACTTTACCTTTCAATCAAATTGGCGATTTTTCCAACTATAAATCCACCTCATAAATAGATCGTTAGATCCATGGTACGTCATTTAATTCTAAATAAACACACGTGTACCATTGTCCTTTTCTAAAATTTCAGTCTAAACTACAAAACCAAGGTCTTTTTCATTAAATTGCCAGCTTTCGATCTGAATTTTTTCCCAAAATGCCATAACGTGCTCCTCGGTCGCATGAAGTCACGGTGATAGGCCCAAAATGGAACCCACCAGGTTTAGTCCTCAGAATGAGTGGTATCGGTTGTAGTGCTCCGGAATATAAACGAAACCGTTAGGATCAGCAAGAACTCGCCATTCGGACTGAATTGATATCTCTGGCCACATCAATACACACTACCTGTTCCAGATGATAGACATGCGACGTGGAACGGCTCCAAAGTATGTTCCTATGTACCAGTTTAACAATACGATAATCGATCAAAATACCCCATGGTTCGATATATGTTGCATTTAGTCACCTGAACATTTGCTCGCTCAGAAGTAATTTAGTGTAAAGTGTAATCCGGGTTTGCCCTGATGAGACCAATGCAAAAGGTCTTGATCTTCGTATTCTCTCCCCATAATGGCACAATCATTAAATAAATACTGTCACTCTTGCGAGGAGTGAGTGCTAAACAGCTAATTTAGCACGCAATATCAGAATGTTGCACACATCACTGAAAAGCTTTGGAAAGAAACGCATACAACCATTTTAACCTTCATTTGAATCGACCGATTTCAGTTACTTACACTTCACACACGTCGGAGCCTAGACTGTATGCTAAATTGAATCAACGTACAAAAAACGAAAAATGTCCAGGATTTGCTAACGGTCAGGATACCTCCACGCTGCTCTCAACAAGATAGGTGTATTTTCTTGAGAACTTTACTGCCGGATACTTTGACCGGCCAATGCTTGACTCACAAGATGCGTAGCAGCGTATGAAAACCGTACACCATTTGGGATCAGATGTCCACTTTATCGGATCATATGCCTTTTGGATGGAGTCGCCCAGGTTTTCCAAAATATATCGAAACACGATCAAGCCGATGACCAGTGCCACACCCAGGAAGGCGTGTAAGTGTGTGGTTCGTACGCCTCTTATTGATTAGTTTGGAATCAGGGATTTGTCAACTCATATCTGACAATGCATCGCTTGACATGAATTAATGAATAGTTTGACGTGGCAAGAAAAATGACAAGTCAACAATTGAACCCGAGAGAACTAAGCTCGGTTTGTGGTGTCAGCAGGGCATAACAAATATTGCATAGGATAAAAACAGGAGAGAAATTTGTTTCGAAACAAATAGCTCACATGTGAATGTGAGAATTCGTCATGGAAAGTAACTTGAAAGTTTGTACAACAGTGCATACATAATGGAATTCGTCATAAACTAGAAAGCTAGGGACAACCTGGCTGGATCTCGGCAACAGTGCGAATCCATTGACCCAACTGGGGATCAAACCAGGGACATTGCAGTTAGCACGCAAGTAAAGTATACACTCGGCCACCAAGCAGCTGACTATACCTATAATAATCGCAGGACAGCTTGGAATACTCGCAGGGCAGCTTGAAATAATCGCAGGACACCTTGAAATACTCAGAGGACAGCTTGAAATAATCCGAGGACAGTTTAAAATGATTCCCGGATAGCATGATATGATACTGGGACAACTTGACATGGAAAAGGGTATAGACCGCTTTTCAACTTCCTTATATACATCTTTGCAAGCAGCATACCTAGCTCATCTCGGTGATATCCTCCGGGGTTATGACTCAATAGGAAACATTCCAACTGTACTACTTACTAACTAGGAATAGTGTCTCCCAGGTTTTCCGTACAAGTTTTCTTTGCTCTCTACACGACGAACTCCTTTATATAATTGAACCAAATCTTCCCATTTAATTATACGTACATAGGATAGCGTTCAGTGTGTGATTTCACTAACCCCACTAAAGATTGCGTCAGGGAATGTGAGCCTACAGCCTGTTTGAATACGGCCCAGCTAAGTGGGACAATTTAATTCAATCGTACGCACCAATGCCGATAGTCTGCAAGGTTGAAACAACTATACAGTACATAACACAACCTCATCTCCTCTGTTTAATGAATACAATTGGAGAATATGACTTCATTCCATGATTGTTTCTCCTAAAGTGTCACACATCTTCGGAACTCCTAGCTCAATGGGCAAAGCATAAGTTTTGCCTTAATTGTGAAATAAATTAATGGGATGCATTTATCACCTCTGATCACCATACGATTTCAAGGTAATTTTTCGTTGGCAACTGTGCGCTGCTTTGTTTATTTGGAGTCATCAAAAGCAGAGGTACAGTCAGGAAATATTTTGTCCTGGTTTCTTTTTAATGATTGTTCACCACTGTGTGTTGAACAACAGGAAGAGTAAACGATATAGTTCATTCATTTATGGTAAGTGGCGATGTTAACTTTAGGATTTGACGTAGCGAACCCAATAAGGCCCCCTCATCAGTTCGGCGTGGTATTGTACCGGACTACAGTGAAGTTGCCTGCCAACACATTTGGCCGTAGAGCTTAAAGTACTGTAGTTACAGTTCAGTTCAGTTCTGACAACCATTAACTATACAATTTCATGAGCCGGTTTTGGTTGCCCATTTGATAGTTACAACGAATTGATGCGCGTGACCACCAACATCAAAGCCACCATGGAATAAAAATAATGTAAAATGTTGTAAATATATTATACGTAGACAGTTCTACAAAAGGTAACAAGATGGACACACTTCTGGTTATAAATCAGGAGGGATATACAGACCACGATGATACCCGAAATCTTATTGTTTGATTTGTTTCCACTTTACTATTGCGAGTAACTTCTGAAACGAAACTTCAGTCTGTTCCTCGGGCAAAATACTGCAAAAACATTAATAATTAGGGGTGACCGAAATAGCGGTTGCCGTTCTCCATCCCACCCTCATACAGCACCGACCACCAGTCTGCCGCCCGATATCGGAACAGACCTATCTCGTGTTGACAAATATCTGAATCTGACTGTCTATGGCAGTCCGTTAACTGCACATTGTCTTGCACGACTGGAACGCATAGGTTTCTTGTTTTAGACTAACAGACGATTATCAGATGCTCATCGACATCTGTTACCTGTTCAATGAGAGAACATGTGGTTGCATGCGGTTAACTTTTGAGTGAAGCTTTTTCTCCCTCACTCATTCGGTTCTACTCCCGACTACATTTTGTATGACTTATGTGTGAAAGGACAAGATTCCCCGTTCCTGGGTCTTCTCTCTCGTGCGCGCTCTCTTCCACAATGCTTTGTCTCAAAGTGACAGGCGTTTAGTTAGATGGACCCAAGTTTTATTGTGTGTGTGTGTGTAAACATTGGTGTACGCATGGACCGGAATAGTCGGAGAAAGATAAAACGCTGATGCCAGTATAACACGAGACTTGGAGTAGAGATCAGCATGACTGATGGCCCGGGGAAAATTGTCTTGGGGTTTCTTGTGCTCATAAGTTAGCTAAATCAGGTGATATACTGTGAGAAGACGGTGATTTTAGCATTTCATCTCACTCCATGTAGATGGTCGAGCTGTCTGTTTTAAACTTATCCTGGAGAATCTTCGTAGAAGACACGCAGTGCCCTTCTGTTGGAACGCTGCTGACCTTTGGGACCTCTGGTCTAATCTAAACAAGCCACTAAGTTTCGGATTTGTATAAAAAAGGATAAATCCAATACTCCCTTTCGATAAATCGAATTGTACTACTACTGCTGTTATAAATCCACACGGCGATACCGGGACGAGGACAGGTGTTTATGACGAATAACTGTAAGGGTATCGGTAATTTGGCATACATACAACAAAAAAGTCTTATTTGGAACAAGTCTTCAGAATTGTCACAAGCACATGGGATAAATAATTAAACGGCTCGGTGGTACATGCGCACTTTCCGTAGTTACCATTTTGAGCACAGTAATTCATTTTAGAAGTTATTCTTCATTTAAAACCCTGTTAGGAGATACCACCGATAAGGTTCTTTTGCGCAATCCAAACATAAAACTATATTTCAGTCATAAACACTCAATTGTCGTACACCAGAGAGAAAATAATAAAAACTGAATAGGCGTAAAGCACAAAACGTACATGAAGCAGTTTCATGCACGAAAGCTTTCTTCGGTTCTGTTCATAAGAACACGGATCAATTAAGGGCTGACAAAGTTCTAATTCACAGCAAATGCAATGTGTGGGATCGCAGAATAAGGATACTAACCTCAAACGTGAAGTAAGAAGGGTCTTGAATGATGTTACTATGATGTCTGCCGCTAATAAAAAGTCATGGTCATAGAATCTTGAGTTACGAGAGGAAAAATGTCAAATAAGCCGCTATCATCGGCACTGAAAAACAACAAAACTGCCCGAACCAGTCATTAATAAATGCGCTGTCCTGTTTGAAACTTATCAATAAACGTGTATGTGGCTTGGGTTCAGGACCATTCAAGAAGAGGTGAGGGCTGAAACCTTCAGATCTATTGCGGCCGCGACTCGCATGTGGTCTACAGTACGTCTAAACCCGTCACGCGAAAGCCACCTAATCACTCAATCAGTCAACTGATCGGAAGTGTTCTGCACACGATCGTGTAAGGGATGAGCTGAGGAGAGTTGAACGAATTGCTGTTACATTCCAACATGCGCGTACGCACCAACTCATTCAATTTCGAACTACTGACATCGGGCAACCTACCCACCGATAGCTCTCGCGGATAATTGAGCCCATCGGGGAACATGTGTACGTGAATTGACCTCGAAAGCTATGATCGTGACTGTACCCCAACCAGAACGTAGGCACGACAGAAAGGCTTGATAACGAAGCATTTCAGTGATAGTGCGAAATCGGATTTTCTGGGTACAAGTATATATAAGTACGTGACAGAAAAGTACTGGCCTGAAATGCAGAATGAACTGTGAAATCGGTCATGTACTTCCAGGAGGCTTTTCCCGCTCATTAAGATGCCACTTACAGCAAAATATTATGATAAAGACAACTGTGACGGGTGATAGAAACTGATTCACTTGAACAACATTGCATCATAGCATTAATTAATGGATGGACTGGTTCAACATATCCTATCTAAGTTAATTCAACTGCAGTTGCAAAAGAGACATTTAAGTGGTATATATATGACTACCAATAAACAAATGATTACTGCTACTTAAAATTGTTTTTAATGTCTTCAAGCATTTTGGGGTTTGTTGCGTAAATAAAGACACTAATTCATTTTGAGCAGGTCAAATTCGATTCGTTTAGCTTGATTTCACTGTGTTACGGAAAAAAGATATCCAATCATCAGTATTAGTTCAAAACTAGGGTAGTACTCGAATACCGATTGCGCCATTATCACTATTTCAGGCTAACAAATCGATGACAAATTCATGACTTAGGAACCTTGGATGATGCCTTAAGATCCAGTGGCATTGTTACGATAACGTACTAACCGACTGCCGAAAGGATTGCGCTAGATTCTTCTCTTCTACGTGCAATGCACTAAACCTATGCGTCTATCATCAACCAGACAAACCTAGACCATTAAGGAACTTCGTTTATTAGAAGAATGGGTATTTAAACTACGAAACTATTTCTCTTTAGCTGTAGAATAGAAGAGAAGTAACTATATTTGGATGAAGAGATACCATCCATACCATTTGCAAGATTTCTTTCATAAACACGAGTTAAGTTCCGGAAAATGGAAACTCTTCGATGCACCCCTGTTTCCTTCTTATTATATACACGTATTCAGTTATTTCCCGATCAAAACGGCGTTCGTCTTGTCGAGCCATGGTTCATTCATTGGTTCAGTGCGGTCTGTGTGAAACTGAATGGTTCCACATAACGGGTTCTCCTAGTAGGTGGACGTAACAATGGCGTTAATCGATCGGCCAAAGCTCGTGAATGATAGCAGACGCCGTAGCCTGATTTCAGTTTTTTATTCAACATACTACTCTCTGTTTCTGGATGAGTAAACGTGCACGGAACACCACTAGGACTATACCGTTCGATATTCGTTCCATTTCATTCCTGAACGCGAAAGTTTATAGACACTGGGGATCAAATTGATGCTTTTGGTGATTGAAAAGGTGTTCGCAGGAAAGGACTATGTCTATTTTTACCTCGTGACTTAATCTCTAATAGATTAGGACTAGACAAAGATTGATGGAATTCCCGAAACGGACGAGAGACTGATGAGTACTAACTGTGTTTCACTCTGGAATTGGACGTTTTGCTTCAATCGGTTTCACATCACACCCCCGCCCCGCATTTTCTCATTCCTACCACCACCACCACCACCACCACCACCACCCCGAAAATAGGTCATTCTCATTGTTTGACGACACGCGTCTGGATTTCCGGTCTGACCTTGGGGGCGCA
>UZAN01039895.1:48321-73807 GCA_900618425.1 Echinostoma caproni
CGACGACGACGACGACGACGTCGATGACAGATAAAAGGGAAATGAGAAGCGGGATAAGAGTGGCTAATCGACGCAAATGAGCATGCGGACAATAAATCGGTGACCGAACCAGTATGTATGGATCGAACAGACTGACTTCCTCTCCCATTCCTCTCTCTCTCTCGAACCGCGATGACCTCCAGCATACGGGACATTTCGGAGGCAGGCGTAGATTCTGCGGCTGCTCGGGATTGTCGTTTTCACCAGTCACATACAACCGCACACACACACACACACACACACACACGTCAAGCGCGCGCGCGTTCAGTGAGCGGCACTGCTGTCAGAGCGCATCCGGTCGCTTCACTGCGTTGATGGGTGCATGTGGGAGAGCGAAATGTCAGAGTCAGAAAAAAGTGTAAAACCAACAAATTGAAACCACTGGATCAGTTAAGCGGAATTTTTAACAGTTATCTATCGTCTGCTGTATCCATCATCTATGTATGTGATCATTCTCAATAAGACAATTCGTCTGGCAAAATTAACGTGTTTGAATGTACCCGACCTGGTTCTCAGTGGAAACAATACTATGACAACGCCATTTTAAATTCCAATAGTGTGAGCTGGAAATCAAACCACCCACTCAAAGAGTGATGCACCTGTTCGGGGACAGCAAACCGTTATCCGATTAGTTTCTCACATTATAGATGTCTACTCTGATAATACAAAATACTTCATTTCCGCCCCATATTTCAATGCTCATAAAAGCACTTTTAAACTGTCTTTTTCAAACGTTTCTCAGTCTGGACGAGGTTCTTAATAAATAAGGGAAAGATACAATGGGTAGAAAGAGAGCGCTCCATGACTATCACTTGGGCACGTTAATGCTAGGTTACCCAGGCAAAAGAAAGTGAATTTTCTTGGGGAGAGCACTACCTCGCTCACAAGAGAACGCACCGATGTGCAAAAACTGCAATCCATTGGGGTTCGGTGTCTAGTTGATCAGATCGCACACGCTTCGGACAGAGTCAAAGGTCCAATTTTCCAGAAACATGTCGTAATACGATCAAACAGATGATAACAACCAGGAAGTTGTGTAAGCGTGTGATTCGTACACATCTTCTTGGTTGATTTGGAGCCAGGATTTTTATCCAACTCTCGCAGGTGATTTATCCGTGGTTCACCGACGCAGCTGGAGCCCCAGATTTTGGCTTTTCCTCCTCTCAGTTTGGTTGCAAAACACTTCCGCTACAGGCAGGTAGTGAATACAGCTCCACAGCAGAGGCTATTTGATACCCTTGCTTTTATAGGAGCATTACGAGAGGTTCAAGGACAGAGTGACTTAGCACAACCCAAGACACATTCCTGGCCATACTGAGGCTTTCATACTTGAAGATAAATGAGCTGAACTTGTACATCAATGAAATGTTTCCTGTTAGCCAGTACAATTAACTTGGAACATAGTCAATTATCGTTGGACATCATCAACACCTTGCCACCTCCCGGAGGTCGTGTATTCGAGTCCCATGCCTGCGATCTTACGCTCTCGTGTTCTTCACATTTCATGGCAGTCTCTCTTGCCGTTGACAGACACAACAACTCTATTTAGGGACATGGAAGGAAAAAAATAGAAAAACTAACAGTCTTTGTGCAGCAAAACTATTACGGACATTGTAACATCTGTACAACCCTGGTCTAACGAGAAACCAAGTCAGTACTGACTGTAATTCTATCAAAATGATTTACAAGGTCAAGAGATGAGCCATGCACACCAATGAAACACTGGGTCTATCAGTACTGGAAAAACCGATGGCAATGCCAACAAGATACAAACGATCCGATGCAGGTGGGCTGTGATATGATATGAATTCTCATTGCACACATATCGGGAACAGTATAGAACATCTGAATTTTATTTCTGTTTCAATTCTTTTAGCAGAGCTGCATCCATTATGAGTGAAGGGATTGTAGTTGATTCTCTGCAATGGCAACCGACTATTTTGTCTGCATTTCGACTTGATATCAAGTGGTTCCACGTTTTCAGTGAACATTACCTAATGGCAAGACCTGTTCACTGTCCCTGTTGGATGTTTGTCAGTTCTACACGAAAATATCGGAAAGAGTTTGACTCGTTTAATCTGTCAGTCGGTCACAATCGAATGGCGCTATATTTGTTTCAATCAGGGAACGTATGTGGCCGTTGAGCACCGAATGCATCGAATGTCCGCGTACGGGATCAGCGAACCGAAATTCGGAGGTGATTTTTAATCATGGTGGCACTGGTTAATGCTCAGGAGAAAACTTAACAAAGATTCGGATTGGCACCGATGTGACTCACCAATCTTAGTGAGTGGATTTTCTCCCAGCTCAGTTAGAGTACTCATTAGTAGTGTTACATATACTGTATTGGTCGATTGTGAAGCACTGAAATATTTTCTCTATGATCAAATGGAGTTTCATTATATTTATTACTTGTTTTAATGCTTTATGTATGGACAATAATTTATATCTTGTCTATTGGGGTCTAAGTAGTTTCCAGGCTGAATAATTGTCAATTAAACGTCCGTGACCTTGGTTGCTAAGATTAAATGATCTGAACATGAAAAACGCAAACTTTATCAAGTATGAAAACGTAATATATTCTAATAGGAATAAATCAAGAATTATCTCAAATTATTTCCATAAATCCTTATCACCTCGAATGTTTGCTATGAGAGAGTACTCATTAGTAATGTTACATATATATATATATATATCCTTCATGTTCACAGCACCTATCCATTTGAAGAGTAAGTGAACATTTACTAATATAGGTGGAGCTTCTTTGTTCCCAGATTTACTGTGTTTTCATTGAAAACAAAATTTTCCGAAATTTCGTTCCAGCTGTTGCTGCGGTTAGTACTTCCAACCCCTATCGCCACTCATGCGCAAACAGCTTGGTACACTAGCTTTTCAGCCGTTGCCTTAACCATATCCTTTCGCTTGTTGAATTGCCTCCGATTCAGCTCATTCTTATGTGTAATACTCTATCTGCAGTCTCTAATGTATCGCTGGCTTTAACCATCCATTTCGTCGTGAATCTAGTCTGATTGAAATTTGTCTAGTCACTTCACCACTGTTTTGGCGGTGGTGGCCAAGTGGTTAGGTCACCGAAATTGTGATCCGGAAGTTCCGGGTTCGAACTGGTCCACTCCTGCCCGTCTTCCCTATTTCTGTATTTTCCCAGGCAGCCTTTGTATAGCCGCAGCTCCCTTCCTGAAAATTAACTGTACATTCCTATATTCAATCAATTGAAAAGGCAGTAAAAAGACAGTTACCATATAATATTTTAACCTGTTTCATACCGCTGCTTTCAACTTAACTTTGAGTGATTTCTTGTGCATTATCATTATGATTACCAATATTATCATATACAATATCATCTAATGAACAAGGAACCGACCCCCCATGGATTACGATTCTCACACAGCGCCCCTCTGCCTTATGGTTCAGATTTTGGCTGATGAAAGACTTCAACTGCGAATTCTCCAAGGAAATCCATGGCATGGGACACCTGCAATACCACTCGCAAAAGCAAATTATAGACGTTATTCTTTGTTATAAAGATTATTGTTCCCGTGATTTGTTTGGCATAATCTGAACACAGAAACCTGTGAAATGGGTAGATTTTACTATTAAATTGTATATTTATTCGGCATCGGAAATGTACAATTTACGATGAGTGGCTTTTTTTTAACATTTTGACTTCGCGTATTCTGCCCCTTCAAACTGATTTCTTGAGAATGCCACTTTATATGGACACGTGGCATTCAGCTTCCTCCCTCTTGCAACCACACGCCCAGTTTATTTCGTACAGTGCTTCTCCAAACATGTCCAGAGTGCACTGATCAGACAGTTTGGTTTTGTGGCTGACTATCCGAGACAGTGGTTTTAAGAACTTTCCAAACGACTTTCCGTCCACCACTAATGCTTCAGTGGAAAAAGAAAAATTAGCACATTCAATGAGCGCCACATGGAGTCAAGTTGTATTGATCTGTGATGACAGTTGTGAAACGCTTTTAGAGATGCGAAAAATCAAGTAGAGGGATGGGTGGTGTCTGTTTTGATTAATCGATTCGACTGCAAACCAAATCACAGAGAATCAGTAAACTGAGGACAAGCTGGTTCGAACAATGAGTTAACCTTTTCTCGAAAATAATATCTGTACACTTTTATTGATTTTACCAAACTATCTGTTTCTGTTATCGTGGTAGTCTCTGAACCGCGCGAAGTTTAAAAGCATCTAAAACGAACGACACGGGGTTGACTCCTATGCTTGCTTGAAACCAATAATGCTATCGTCAAGCTGTATTCTTTAACACTAAAGAAGTGTTACAGAACCACGTTTCATTAAACCAGGATGTTGATAGTGCTCCTTTCAGGAGTTGAGAGGTAAAATAAACCAAGAAATCAATCCAGTTATAAAACGGCAAACTCGTAGCGAGACGGACAGGTAGCTTGCGGAGTGCTTTTCAAGGGAACCAGAATGGGCATGATCAAAAGCAACTCACAAATCTGGTCGAAACAGATGGAATGAGTCGTTGATAGACACTCTTCGTTAACACACAAACAAACTGTTACCGAAGCAACGGAATTTGTGTTGAACAATGAAAGAGACGTGAAGGGACTTTGATTAATAACTCAAAAATAGCATTTCAGCTGTTACCCCATTTAATCCTCAACCAAATTTCCCACACTATACCGGACTGTGAGCTAAGAAGAAGAAATAAAATACATTTCAATTACAGTGAAGAAAAGCTGATAAGGATGAAAATGGTAGTAGTCGATTGGTCTGTCTTCATTATTCCGAACCTCGTGGAGTCCCGTTGGCATGAAATTCATTAACTTCTTCCTGAAGTCATTTTTTGTTTTATTTCATCACACTTTGACTCCAATTTCCAATGTGCAGTTGGCCTTTTGATTTCTCGCTTTCAAACAGAAAAGTTTTCATCCCAATACGATCCAGGCAATATTACGTGGAAACGTAATAGATCGAACATTGGAGGTGCGTGTCGCTCCTAAAGTTCAGAAGTGAACAATGAGAAAAACAACCAGCTTAAATTAATACCAACCTCTGGTGAAACGTGGCACGGAGTATTGTCCTGGAAAACAACGTTTTCAACAAGTGGTTTCAACCGAACAAGTATAATGGTCAGGGTTTTAGGAGATAACGTTGGATAAAGGATTAGACCCGTCTCATCAGATATCTTGTATTTGCACACCTTGCCAGCTCTTCTTATTCAGAGTTTGACTAGCTTTACCTAGGCGATCAAGGTTAAATATATGCAATTATCAAAAGTGCACGCTGGAAATGACCAAAGAGAAGTGTGAACTACAAATATTTGGAATTTTCTGAAGCTACCATGTAGTCATTGTGTGAAAGAGAACTTCAATTACGGAAGAAGATTTTTAAATGCCACACAATCTGCTTTTATCGTACTAAATGTGTGGTAAGGACTCGGTGGTTGAATCGTTATGGCTATCAAGAGCTGTGTCGACAAGCCGTTACATCCACCAGCCTGAAAACCACATAACACAGAAAACTTAGAGCAGAACAATCTGTTTGAAGACAATTGAAAAAAAATAGAATTAGTTTATACGGGGAAGTCACGCCTTTTTTGAAAAAATACCGGTTTTAAATGAATTCATTTACGGGCAGAACAAAAGAGACATGGACCGTTGTAAATGTGATGAGCACACCTTGATTGAACCCGATATCGCGGTTTTGGAGTATCTTAAACGAATGTCAGTTGCGAATGAAATCACGGCCTATTGACCCCCTGGCCCCGAAAGGGGAACAGGTAATTACGAGTACTGATTTGCTTCGCTATTGGTGAAATAGGCCGTTTGGAAAACTATTTGGAAATATTGCCGTGTGATGAGCATCAACTTTCTTCAATACTAGACTAGATTTTATAAAACAACATGACACTTGCAAATTGGAAGCAGAACAAACATAATAAGAAATGTCAATGGTGACACGGGCTCCGGCCAGCTTTTGCGAAAACACGGATTGACGTTAACCTATCACATGGTCACAAATCTGTTCCCGAGAAACAAATAAACCAGGCATTTTCAGTCAGCCACTAACATTGCCAAAATATTTCAGATGCTTCGTCGATAGACGACGACGGAACAGAGAGCACACAGTTTGTTGAAGCATTCAAAGTGGATCGATGTATGCAATATGCGAATATCTTAACAGTAAAGGAATAAACTGAGCCATAGACACAATCAGCTATCTTAGAATGAAAAGAGAGGCCACAAGATGGGATCACCACTCCGGTACTTTGGTGTAGACAGACAAAATGTGAGCGATGAACTGGGACTAACATGACCTAATAAACAAGATAATGATAGTAACTGCACATTTTTATTGAAAGGCTTGATTACAATAGGCCATGTGAATCATTTTTTCAATTAAGCTGTTCTTCCAATAATTCTATTAATAACATCAACGATCACATTTACTTTTTGCTGAATAGATGATCAAAAAAGAGGATTTTTGAAGAGAAAATCGTTAAGTGCGGGGTTTACCATAGAACTAGTGGTGATACAGGACATGGGGAAAGAGGACAGATAAACTGTATCAATGGCTATTTGTGGAAAAACAAGTATTTCGATTAATTGTCACGAATCGTCAAGAAAGTGAAATAACTTGATCGAGGATATCCCCGAACGATCACCTGCTAAATCAGCTGTTGCAATAACCAAAGAAATCATCATATCTCCGAAAGTATGCCACAAGACGCATCTATTAGTACTACTACCGCTCACATGCGAATGGTTTAGGTATGTGCTTTTTGCAAAATGTAACAATTCAACTGCTCGAGAAGGATGGACCGTGTGCCGGATAAACTGCTTCTCCCTCGCACATTCTCAGTCGCCAAAACCGCTGTTGCCCAAGGTGGAAATGCTTCCGGAGAAAAACCGTATAGGGGCAACAGATATAAAAGCATCCAGGCACTTTACCCAAAATAGCATATCAGTGCATTAAATCTAGCTCAAATTAGGTTGCATGTATATATGCTTCTGTCGATGAACCACGCCAAAAAAGTGCAATAGACATTTTCTCCAGAGTTTGATCCAGAACTTTACAGCATAAAGAAAACAGAGGAAGTATTCACCAAAATATAAACGGGAAGAAACAAGGTATCCTCCTCGGAGGGCGCAAAATCCGTTCGAGTGTATTCTCGGATGATTCCATCTACGACAAAGTCAAACAACCAAATAAATAAAAACTAAAAATACGTCTTTTTACTTCCTTTTTCATTTATTGAATATACAAATCTATAGTCGACTTTCAGGAAGGGGACCGCGGCTATATAAAAGCTGCCCGGGAACATAAAGACATGAGAAAGACGAGCGGCAGTGGAAAGGTTGGAACCCGAGCCAAAACTTGGCCACCATCGCCCAGGCAGTACTTACCACGATTAGTGAAACAGAATAAGGCACAAAGCCTGAAATAATTCATCAATTGCATGAAAATAAAGGCTATTCATGGTGAAACGGTATTCGAAAGGCAAGTACACGAATGTCGTATTGATTGATGGCAACCGGATGGATTATATATATTACGTTGTTGAAGATGGAATGAACCATCCCGGAACGATGCGGTTTTCACGGTGTGCATACACCCTGACAATAGTTATTAATGCAACAAACAGTTAACGGTCGATAGAAATGGTTTTAAACAACACGACTAATCTTTGTCTATGGAGTTCAGTCAGTGCAGCCAATCAATCGACGCCTGAGTACCGCGTCAATTCGCTGTTTCTCAGCCAACCGATGAGCGATTGACGTTGACGTCTCCAAGTAATAAGTTCAAACGAGCCCGAAAAATCATCTGGCGGATGATCCTTGTGATCAAAAGGTTCAGGTTATCTAAACAAATAGTCAGAGTTCGAATCCTGCACTGGTGACCATCTACCCTATTCATGTTTTTCCCGGGAGCCCTCTAATCAGCCAAAGTCAACTTCTTGAAAATCGATGGTAAACTTGTATATTTGATACACCTACAGAGAGGGGAAACGCTGTAATATTAGAGTATATTCTCACGGGGCCGTTCCATTGACTAATCGCCAAATCCTATTTGGACCGTTCCCCGAAGAGATCAACAATTCATGTCACTGGGTGAGAACGTGTGTTTTAGGCTATTCGTTTGTGTATAGAACAAACAAAGCGTGAAATAATAACCGAAGCACAAGGTAGTTTATGAATTTTGAAATCCATTTGCTCATAAGAAAAATCCTTCATTACTTTCATGTAGAAAGCACTTTTCCAATCGGAAGTAATATTAAGGATGAATGTAATTAGGGTAATTTCCAACAGTGAAAAACGTTTATGCAGCTCATTTGACAATAACCGGTACATAAGTTGCTCTGGCGTTCCCCTTCCATTTGTTTCAAAGGGGACAATGAACTCATTCCAGAGTGAGTAAACCTTAAGGAACCCACTGGCGAGAGTAACAAAAAAGCTATGATGAGTGTTTCCGCCAGATTATCTCACGCAGATTCATTCACTATTGCTCCCAGAGCAGACTGCTGCTTAAAAGCTCTATCCATGGTTCCCTCATCGACGCGAACCCCACGAGGCATGCAACGTTCACAATGGCTACAAAATGGGACAGTTGTTGAAGAGACAATTCCTAAATCCCTTTTACTTGTGCTGTTAAACTAAATTTACACCGGGAAGTATTTTATAAGAGCTCAGTTTGAAACACCTAACATTTATAATTGATGCTGTTAAGAAGAAATAGATTCACATGATGGAATAAGATCAAAACTAAGGAGGGCTACTTGACACTTATGCATGGCCACCAGTCATTGCCTTCAACCATTAAAATTGTTCACTTCATAAAGATACTACTGGGGATTTGTTAGTAGATTGTTAGCACGAATAAAATAGTGAGAGAATAATTTGATTCCGCTATGGCCATCAACCTTAACAATCCCACGCAGGGCGTTTGCGAGTGGGTATTTGGTAGTTTCATTTACGTCTCCGGTTGACGAATAGCAGAGATAGAGGGAAGTAAATCCTACATGCACGAAAACTTATTGTCCTGCTGGTTTAGATTAGCTACCATGGTGTGATATAAAACAACATTCTATCAAACACGATATGAAAAAAACGAATACAGCGAAAGTCAGTTGTGAATGGGGATACGAGAAGTCACGTTTTTTGTCGCATAAGTGATCAGGAGGAACACAGTGGAAACAGGATAGCTGAACCGAATAGACAAACAAATTCACGGTAAATTAATTTCACTGAAAATTAGGTGGACGTGTTTCCAAAAGGAAGAAGTGTGACGAAAGGAACATAACAAATCGAGGATGTTGGGAGTTGGACGGGAGTGGAATGAATGAACCGATCGCTTGCATCAAATAGAAAAGGGAACATTATGTAGATAAGATGGATTCGCATTACACTTCTGGGGTCAGATAATAAATTCTGTCCGGACGTGATAATTCAATAAAACCAGTAATGGAATGAAAGACAAGAGATGAGATTAGGGTGGTGAGTCAGTCTCGACAGGGGTTGAATGACGTAAACAAGAATGGGTGTATGGGATTGATGATAGACATATTTTCAAGACTCCACATGCCGAATCCGAGAAATAACTTCGTTCAATTCGCTCATAAAACAGTTGGGATATTGGGCTCCAACTGCTTGGGAGGTTGCGTTAACATTAGACGGGGAGACGGGTGCACTGGACTGACTAGAGAAACGTTTGCATATGTATGTAGCCACGAGATCCTTCGAGGGACGCTCCGCAACAGCCGGACTGGGTTTGTTTTGAACAGGTATCCCCACCGCAGTCTGGGGTAGGTGTTGTTCGTGAACTATGCATAAAAGAAACAATACATTAATCGGCGCGTGAAATTGTCGAAGTGTTGAGAATTTGCCTTCCGAATTAAAAAAAACTAATCATTTCATTGTGATTATATCGTATAGGTCCGATGCAAAATAAATCCAAGACAATAGAATGTTAAATAGTATAAATAACTAAGTATACACCAGATTTCTTCACGCTGATACGTTGTTGGGAACTATTCTAACGTACAACCGTTTCCTTGTAGCACTACCCATCGTACCGATGCGAATCAACCTGTCTGACAAAAAAATGGGTGATCAATCAAAGACAGTCACAATAGTTCCTTTTTTTCTTCAAACTCCATTGAGGTCCTTTAGCTTTATTCACAGTTTGTCTTGTTTTAGCTAATGGGGTTCAACCCAATGGTACATGTCTTAAGAAACAGGCTGTACTACTATTCACCAGTCAAAAAATCATGAACTAAAATTTTGAAGAGTAAAGCAGCAACAAATCTCTTACAACGAATGAAAAGATACTCACAAATAAAGAACGCTGGTGGTTGGTTGACTCAACACTTGGTTACTCAGTGAATAAATCGATAACAAGGCTGAAAACCATATGTGAAGGCTAAAACTCCGTGGATAAAGATCAAAAACCCATAAACGACGGCTTAAGAACCATGATTTTACGTCAGCAAAAGAAAGGAACATGCAACACATGTTTATCCAATCCTACTAACAACTCGTGCCGTGTTTCTTCATGTGGTCTAGCGTATGTGAAGCGTTATAATGGAATCATCAAATAAATTACTGTTTCCCATCCTTCGTCGTCATACAGCTTAGCTACTGCCTGACTGTCCTTGAGGACGATATCAGAATAAACTTCACTCAGCTCGCACTGAGTGTACGAGCTAAGTTGCACGCACGCGCTCCCAAGCACGGGCTACGTGATTCAACCCCTCAATATGCTCTGTGCGAAACTCTAATCGGGCGTTTCCTGTGGAAATGATGATGATGATCCACATTAGTGTACAATAAGCAAAACGAATGAAAGATAACACACCCACGCGGCTTGAATCAAATTGATTTGGAAATTGGAAAGCGAGATGACTGGTGCGAAAAATCAGCAGCCGCGTTAGCACGAACATCCCTATTACGCATGAGATTAGCGAAATGACAAAACCCGGTAATTCTATCTTTTTTATCAGTCGCACGAACTGTCTCATTCCATCTGTAAGGGTCATTTGTGCAACTTGAGACCACGAACAGCTCGATTCATAAGCCGGTCACAAACGGATCAAGGTCAATCCCGGATCAATGTTCGAGATTAAAACTACGAACAACTATGGGTAAAGCAGTATCTGTGTACGTGTGAGTAAATGAGTGATCGGGTTGGGGAGGGAGTGTTTCGCGTGGATTCAAATGTAGTTGCACCGGCAAGCAAAGAACTGCATGTGAAAAAGCAAACCACGGCAATCGATTCAGACAGTCCACCAATTTTCGGAGCATAGCAACCAGATGGCGGCACTGCGTGCCCAAACCGACAATGTTCAGACAAATCAAATGTGGCCCGTATCGACACCTCGTCATTCTGGTGAAATGGCTACACTGAGTGAGGTGACGATTTTAGAGTGGTTCAATTTGCAGTTTAAGGTTTCAACGTTCTTGCGTTCGTCAATGTTGCACAATATTCACAAGGATTTTTGTTGTTCTTTTGATTCCACTCTTGACAACGCTTCTCCACTCACCGTGTCAACAAAAATGTTGTGTTGGTCTTTGGAACGCTTCCAGTATTTACACACAGTATTCCCCTGTTCTGAAGACTTAAACCCGAAATAAGGACGTCCACCTTTTGCACCAGCTAAAAACAAAGTCACACTGCTTTATCGATTGGTGGGTCAGGCCATTTTCGAACGCTGTGTGTGGGCCTTTACAACCTCTACTGCCCGCATCACAGCAGTCAATCAGACTGATAATAATAAGCTTGTTTTGTGCCCCATCGTCCAACACCGACGGAAAATTACCTCAGTTTCTCATTTGTTCTCAACATTCACATAAACGGGGACACAATGAGGCAGCAAGTTAGCTTCCAACCAAGATTTGCCCTCCTTAGCAGTCTGCAACCGACAGGACTTTGTCAATGCTCCTTGTATCTGATGTTTTGAAGAATGAAGTGACGATATCAATAAGGGCATTTGTGTATTTTATGGTTTAGTCACTGAAGGTGTTAGCGGGGTAGTGTCCATTGCAAGATGCGCCATCACAGAGGTTGGCATAATGATAGGCTTGTACGTTCAAAAGTGGCGACTCTATGCCGGTTGCGCTTTTACACACGCGCAACACTAGACTCTCAGATCAATCAGAAAGTACACAAATCCAAATTATTCGGAGGAGGAAGGCTGAGCTAACGTGTTCCTAGTTGAGTGAAAAAATTCTCAACCGGTAGGTAATGTAACGGGAAAGAACAAACACGGTGATGACACCTGCATACAAAGGAACCTGTGCGACTGTTCCATCAGATGATGATTGGATTGTTTCGGGAGTAGAGTAACATGTAAACAGAACAACAGCAATCAAATTGATCAAAAGACACCCGAAATGCAACGGGAACAGTGTATTGAAAAACTGCGAACGCTTTCACAAGGCAATCGAATCAAACAGCAAATTGTATGCTTAATTGCTCATCATAATGAAATGTCCGATTGTGGCAGAAAACACCGATAATCACAGTCTCGCGGTTGCAACCAGCAAATCAACATCCGACTCAGATGATCTATTGCGCACAGATGCGATTTGTTTTGTGTGTGTGTGTACATAACACCTAATGTGTTAGACATCGCAGCTCAATGTATAAACATATGGATAGGTTTGCTTAAGGTTGTATGATCAAATGAATTGTGCAATGGTGCAACTAAATGAACAATGTAAATAAGCAATCTATGCAATCCGAATGTGATCATGAGAGATCACTGCTCTCCGGGCGGAAGGTTTGGCACAATTTAGACAGGGAAGCGATATCACATTGGGTTTAAGGAGTGCAAAAGAAAGGGAAATTGAAGGAGCATAAAACCGGGTTGAAATACGGAGATATATAAATGCCTTCTCTTACTCCATTCCTCTGACTGAAAGTAGATCATACGTGAAAATAGAGAACGAGGAACAAAAAAACAGACGAAGAATTATCACCTTATGGCACACAACCCGCCTGCATACAGAATATACAGTTAACAAATAAAGTACCACTAGGATAACGAGAGATTTACATTATGTGATGTCGTTTTTTTCAACACAAGTACTCAGTCACGTGCAAGTCAGATTTACGCTGATAATCAGCGGCGATTGCGAGATACCAGTAAACCTTTAAACTGAGATTAAATTTTTGACATAAGAACTAACTGGGTGGTGATACCCGTCATTTGGGAGGACGATGCGGAGGCAGATGAGCGAGAGATTGAATAAAGGACACAAACTATCTCATAATATTTTGGCACTGATTTGATCTTTATTGTGATTGAGATATACGATTAATTAATAGGGGCATGCAAATACGTTTCCGAAATCAGGAACAGATTTGAAAAACTGGCGGATCAAATTCAAGCATGCATGCGCGAGCTTATTGTAGTCTGTATTTTTGAACTTCACCATCTATGTCTGACTTTCTCGCTTTCTCAATAACTATCTCTGATTGACTGTGACCCCATACACGTGTATTAACTGCACATCAAACAAAAGGGAGTAAGACATTATTATATCATATAATATCTGATCACCTTACGCGGACGAGTAGCGAATGAAGTTGCCGTCATGTGTCAGCATTCAATGATAGAGATGAGTACCATGTAACGAGGTTTATTGGTGTGACTAATGAAAAATCGACACGATACAGCCGTCCAGCGTACAAAACGATAGCCGTCTCGAAAAGTTTGATTCACATATCGTTTCAGTGTTGGTAAATAGAAAAACTGTAGACGATGATGAGTAAGGCCTCCATTGGGCCGATGTCACTTGTTAAATGGTAACCGATTATTGAAGAAGCTCGCCACTCACGGGTTTAAACAATTATGATTTGTGACTGCAGGCAAATTGCAACAATCGTAATTCAAACGGAAACTATCTACGCTACATGAACTCGGTACTTCGTCTGGATGGATTACTATTTGCAGGAGCAAACAAGTACTGGTTGAAATAACACATAAAGACGTGGTTTTCGGAGCGATAGCAGAACAGGTTTATGGTTGTTTAAGTCGGAATAACGGGTGCTCATCGTAGATAGAACATTTCTATTAACACCCAAACTGACACAATCGATGATTTTGATTGGGGCAGAGTTGAAACACCAGCCAATCGGCACTTCCTTCCTTCGTTGCGATTTCCGAAATCACAAATCGTTCACGGTACAACCGAGGTAAAACATTTTCTTCGCAGAATTTATGAGGTCCCTAGGGCACATTCCACTATTCATGATGGAATGAACTGTGAAAGCACTTCGGTCGGTGTTTACATATATATTGCATAAACTAGACCGACAAGGGAAAGGATCAATGCTCGAACACTACTACTACGCTGAATCACACGAGTCTGGTGCGATAAGCAAGACTGAATGAACAGTACTAAGTAGCTGTGGTCCTCACTGAATGCGGTGGCCGGGAATGTATTATGCATGATATCGAATAAGCTTCCTCGGCGTGGGATATTTCAGAAGGCTGGTAGTGATCAAGCTATTATGACATAACGGAAATGAAAAAGAGAACCTGGTCGAATGAGTAGCGTTCGGTTTCTTTAGTAGAGGTAGAGTGACCAACAATCAATGGCTTAAGACACGGACTGATTTGGCTGGATACCATAACCGACGGTGTTCTGGTATTCACTCAATGTCCGAGACCACCCAGTCTACCAGTATTCTGTATTTTGGCATCACTCTACCCCAAATGGGTTACCAGGAGGCAGAAAATAAATCCGGGGCACGAAAACGAAAGAGCATTTGCTGTAGGACTTAGGATGGGTTGAACTGAACAGCGTATGACACGTAAGTAGGTAATCCCTGAAGGTTTGATATTTGAGATGATCTATGACTGGGCGGACAGTAAAACTCAAAAGCATTATGGGTCACACATAAATCACCTACCAATCACATTCTCGGAAGTTTGCATGGTGTCCAATTTCTCCTCTTCAGTCTCATTTTCTGTGTTCAAATCGGATGGCAAAGACGATCTGTGCATTCTGGTCGAGCGCTCAACTACATCCTTCATGGGTTTTATGCTTGAGTTCCGAGCGACATTCGGCGATCGCAAGGTTTCCAATTTATTCGCCGTCTCCGACAACCAGGGCTGAATAAAAACGAGTAAGTTTCACATGCGAAACCAATGAACATAATAAAACATTTGAAAATATCGAGTTTTCAGATACACAGTTTGGTTGACTACCAACAGATTATCTCAACTGACTTTTCTATCGGTTGGTAGATAGCATATAATTCCAATTCAGTGGAGCATCGTTCAAACAAAAGGATAAAATAGTGATAGACTCAAAATTGGAAGCTTTAATGACGGACATTTTTATGCCTAAACTTGAGAATCACGTGATTGCTAAATTTTTAAAGAATTTACCATATGTTCATGTGATATATATAGGTGACAGCTTATGTGTCTATGACGCTGGCCAAAATAGACTCCTTAAATTGGAAAAGGAATCCTTGAGTGACTCCGTGGCCTCAAAAATGCGCCCGGATGGATCAACTGACTGAACCATTCGCCGCAAGAAACCATACAGGAAATTATCCAAGTTTCCTTCCGCTACATCAAAAGAACTCCATTCTCTGTCTGACCAATAGATCTATAACGCTGTGCTCCACACCCAGAATAAAGGGCCAAAATGAATATCCTGAGTCACTCAAGCACAGAAGTATGATAACCTACCTAACCAAACCAGTATACGAAATACTGAACAACCCGACGTTTACTCCTACATCTCGACGATATACAGTAGCGGAACCATTAAGTAGGCAACTTAAACGATCTATCTGAGGCATAAGTATCGGAGTTGAACCCTGTAGTCTGTTTATTGACAAGCCAGATCTCTTCTTGATTCGAGGGGTCAAATGTCAATGGATGTAATCTTAGTATGTGTCCAGGTCCCAAACTGCTATTTCTCGGTAACCAAACCATCCAGATTATTCAGTATGATGATATTGCAGCTCAATTCTGTACAGAGAAACCAAACGAATGTGGATTACAACTTTGAAAAAACTGATGTATTGTAGCTAATCTACTCCGGAGCGTTCGAAAGCCTCAGTATGGTTGAGGGTGTGTCTCGGGTTGTGACTGGTCACTCCTGAACCTCTCAAAATGGTCCTATACGACGAAGCTTAAATAATAAATAAATAAATAAAATGTCTTTTTACTTCCCTTTTTGTTTCTTTTATTAGACACCAGTGTGATGAACGGCAGGCGGAGCGGACCCCATAGTCACGAAGACCTGCTGTTCGGTGATGGTAATCGGCAAACTAAGTCTCGGGACTGAGAGTGAAGAAACACATAAGGCTCCGCTAGGTCAGGCGTGGTATAGAACCGAACGACAACAAAGCTGCCTAGCACCGAAGTTAGGTGGCGGGGCTCGAACCTCGGAGCACAGGGTCCAAAGCACGTCGCTGACAGCGACTAAACCACCACAAATGTACAGTCAGGAAGCAGGGCCGCGGCCATACAAATGCTGCCTGGGAAAATACAGAAATAGAGAAGACGGGCGGCGGTGGAGCGGGTCACAAGTTGGTGAACTAAGCACTTGGCCACCACCGCCCAAAGGGAACGGCCGCAACAACCGGTATTCCCAGGCGGTCACCACGTAAGTACTAACCGGGTTCGACCTTGCTTAACTCCCGTGATCAGACGAGAACCGGTGTTTCCAACGTGGTATGGTAGCATATATATATATAATCTCCTGAGGAAGCCCTACTTGCTTAATTCCATCGGCCGAAGTGTTTTTCTACCAAAATGAGGACGAAAACCAACATTCGTGGCTATAACTGGGTTGATGAGCCACTGAAAAATGAGACAATGGATACGGATATAGGCCAACCAAAAGGAGGCGTATAAACCACAGACACTAATACCCTCCTGGGTGTGGTAGTGATCACAAGTTCGATTGGATATCGAGGAGTATTGCGCACCTCGGAAGTTTCACGCTGTCCAAAAGGTGTATGATCCGATGATCTGAACACCGACCCCCAGTTACTTGCATGTTTTACACACCACCACATTGCCTTCCGGGTCAGGTTCTGGCCAGTCAAAAGCTCCCGTGAAAGTTCACCTTCTTTGGTCAGAGCAGCCTGGCAGTATTCCACCTACTAGTGAATAGCGGGGCTTTCACTTTTTAAAAAGACTATTTTACTGTGATTCTTTTAGCACACAGTCTGGACGCCGACACGTATTGAAGTATGAAATATGTGTCCCCAGGGATTCGAAGTCTCATTGGGCCTACTCCAGGAAAATGTTGGAATATCCAAGACGTCGCAAGATATACGGACCTTTTCAACTCAAGGTTGAAACACAACTCTCAGGCATGTTTCCATTTAGGATCCGGACTGTTTGAACTTCCATATTAGTTAAACAGTGCTTCGTTCATGGACAGCGTGGAATATCTTTCCATACGTCTAAACCTAACGTCGGAAAAGAACCCTTGGCATTTTCAATTTGGTTCGCATCTGGAATACTGAGTTATCGCTCTCCTTGATGGGAACGCATCGCTCACGCGAGGGGCACAGTCTTTGGATTACAGTTGATCAACCAGCGAATCTTTATCGGCTGTCATGCATTTCGACCACCACGGTTGTCCGACACCCGTGCCAGTGAAAGTTCCGAACCGAGAAAGGCGTAGTCCTTCTTGAAAGATGATGAAGATAAGAAATCGATCGAAATTATGAGCGCAATCCTACGCAGCTATATAGACTTGCGTGTGAACCGGTCTAGTGGAATGCGGTTTTCACTATTCTTGACTAGAGGTATGTTATTAAAGAAACTCATACTTCCATGCATATGCCCTAGCAATCGAATCATCCGGATTAATCGATTTGGTATGGCGGCAGTGGACATCATCGTGACGTAGGGTACATGGGTGGTTCGAATTTCCTCTGTGCTGAAGGAGCCAAATTTCAAACAGGCCACCTTGCGCTGAGGTTTTGGCTAACACGTGAACGAACTTAGCTCTGTTTATATATTGTCAAGTCAAGTCAAAGTAAACTTTATGCATTCGGAGGGTGGATTTTCAGCGAGGGTCAAGGTAAGGTGTAACCTCTGGTAAACAGTAGACAATGTGTGCCACCATATAAACGATTTTTCATTGACGGAGGGCCCAGTTAAGGGGAATAGATTACGACTCGATCACGAGTGAGTGTAGGTTTTGGCATACAGACCAAGAGGGGAGAGGCTGAATCAAAGAAAACTGAGCAGTTCACAAATTTCTTGCCAAACCACCTGGACAAGGCTTGGGAAAGCCTCGAGGATAAAGAAAAACAGGCATGGGAAAGAGCGGAAAAGAGTGGCAAGTACTGTCTGGAGCAAGGTGATGAATTTCGTGAAGTGGAATTAACAACTGAATCGAAAAATATCAATGCGTTAGAAAATTACTACAGTAACTTGGAAAACCCATCGAACACGGTGCACAAAAAGATGAAAACCTACCACGACAGTGAGTAAAGCACCACACTGTATGGAGTTCAGAACAGAACAGTTATTTCTAGAGAATTCAGTCTGAATGGTACACAACAGCTGCTATAGTATTAGCACAATCTAATTCCAGATTGTGAAACAACCAAATATGCACCTTCGTGTGGTTGTTGTATTTGCAGTTTTGTGGTTACTCCTTTGGATAAAGGAGTAGAGGGAAGATTGGAATGCCTAATGCACTACAATGTCCATGCTGACACTCACGCAGCGCCTCTAAACGTCAATTACAAATATCTCGAGGTCTCCACTCAGGGAGCCTCACGCGATCTACACGACCGAGTCGTTCGGTTAGGATTCTCATAGCTCCACATCTTACCTTAGTTTGACCATGCTTGACTTTTTTACTCATTACCTGTCCCGAAAGTAATCGTAGGTTTAATTATGTGTATACATGTACTAAAACGTTGTCAGTGGGCGAAATGATGTATTATGGCATGAAGTACAAATTCTGCTGGTGGAAAATATCTGATGACAATCGTAGAACGCATCGGAATAGCACGATCTTACGTTGAATAGTATGCACTGGCCATCTCCATTGAGAGAGAGAATGACAATAACTTAATTTTCGATTCACATCTCCCATTCTGCAAAATCATGACTGTTGTTCTGTAACAGCACAATACTTGTTTGACCGTATCATAATGGGTTAAATCCCATTGTGAACGTTTGAGACAACCTGAGTGGACTGATTTCTGAGGGAGAACGAGTGTTTTTTGTCACACTGTTGTGGAGCTGCAGAGGAGGTGATTGCATTTGTGAAGAGAACAGTTGATTCTCACGTAATTTGGGTGGAGCACAAAGTGTTTCACACAATCGGAAAGCATTTCACACAACTACCGAAAGCGGAGCATCCAATATCACAATCACCTTTGTTTTTAGCATGCACTCGGAATCTTTTGCAACTGATCAAATCAACACCGGTTGAATGAAGTGAAAAGTGGGTAAATTTCGTACACTATATGAAACGAGTTGTAGTTGACCGCTCGAAAACGATTTCACCTTCAACACAGTCTAAAACAATACCACTGTGAAACATATCAAGTGCCTACAGAAAATAAATACAGATGTAAAAATAGATCAACCCTGGAAAACTTGTTTTGAAAATTTAGTCTCGTCTAAATGTGCCTAAATAGGACATTAATTGAGCATTTATTCATCACTACGTTTCCTATGTTGAAACCAGGAAGGGGAAAACACCAATTTGACCACATTGGACTCACCACAATCGTCAAATGATCCCCGTTCTGCTCGGTCCCGGAGAACCGAACCGCTTTGGCCAGCATTGAGTCGGAAAGACCGTTTAATTTGGACTGTGCAAGCACTGACTCGATGCACGGTTCGTGTCCCGTGCGAGATTTCACTCGCGCTCGGGGCAGTGTATGCGCTCGAAATACTTCTATACCCAGCTGAGGACATTCGACCAGAGTCCGTGTACGGGTGGCGGTACAGAATCCGATTGATGTGGCTGCGGAGAGGCAAATAAGACAGGATACGTTAGTTGTGTCAGATTCGGGTATAAACTGCGTTGACCTATCATAATTTATCTCTTTAAAGAGGGGTGGGAAGAGAGTTATGACAGCATGGAATTCAACAGTTCACCCATGTTTCACTATTACTATACAACCATCTCACCGAATTGGCAACAAGGTTTGCTTTGAAACACAAGATTATAGATTACTTCTCATACAGCTCAGTGTAACACACTGCTGAATTTTAATGGCGTTTAGTTAGTATCACCAATCATAATGGATTACAGAACTGGTATCAATACCATGAGTCAAAACAATTATTAAAAACGTTCCATAAAACACACAACAAATCCATTATTGTAGCAGAATGCCGGTGAATTCACGACAGCCCTACTACTTGTGGATCCGTTGGACTTATATGATCACAAATCTAGTACGAGATTAAGGAACAGTCTGGTGCTGAAATGAAACACATAGTGAACTATCTCGGATAACCAATACACGAAACACATTATTTGAAACGGATAGCGACCGCTCGTGATAAAAAATTTCGAAATCCATTTCAGTGCTACGGTTAGCTTGAGTGAGGAACTGAAGACATGTGAACAGGCCCCGACTACATACACACCATCACCACCAGGAAAACAACGAGTGCCATTTTCGGACTATTCCACTCGGTTTCACGGACATCAGATGTTGCTTGCTTTTGCCAGTCAAAGGTGTAATGTTTTTATAACCGTGTTATGTCATGTATGGGTAAAGTGAAACACTGAGTGGACTTGAAGTCCATACTCAGTTTGATCGATGGATTTCCACTGGTATCCGTACACAACAAGATTAAAGCAAGTGTACAGTGCGTTTCCTACTTAAGAATACGTTTTTCGTTCAAAAAATATCTTTCTACAATTAAATCCCCACCCCACCTCCAACATAACAGTTGAACACTCTGCTAGTGATCGGTTCAGTATATTTCCGTCCGGGAGCGGCATTTACCAAACCTAATGCGTCACGTTCATAACCGGCACACGACGCTATAAGATCTGTGGTTCAATTTGAACCACCGCTACTTTCTCGGTTAACTGCCCGATATTGCCCTAAACTACACAATAGCCGATCTCATGCCATCTTACAAGATCCCAAACAGACATTATCGGTTATCATCAACTAAAGGCATGAATCTGTGATCACGGGAATTCACTCATTCATTTTCTATGATCACAAAACTTGTAATAAAGCATAGGGTTGAACAACGACCACATCTACAAAACATGATATGAAATTTACACAAGTAGCTTCACTGTAAGGTAGATGAATATAACACCGGAAGGCTTACTTACTCGATCGTGAATCACTCGGAGGTAATCAACAAAAAAAAATATATACAAAAATCAAAAAGAGATCAAGGTGTTCAAAGAAAAGGTATTCTAGTTGATCCTTTGATTGGCAAGTAACATTTGGGAACAAATGTACTGAAAAGTTAACGCAACCAAACAGCGTTTGTTATTATATTTTTTTAAATATTGCACATATATAGTTGGTGAGTAACAGGCTCATTCATCCATCCATCTATTTTCATGAGACGACTAACCGAATAATAGACCGAACGGACCCACAAAGGTCAAAACACGGAAGTGCTTGTGGAATTGCGTGGGCCGTGACCGCCAAGCTGTTTGTCATGTACTACAGATATTCGTGCATGTGACTTTATCGATCGGCTGAACACCATTGACAACGCAAGATAGTCGCGAATAGTAAGGACATGTACTTTGTTATTACGAATGACGTGCATCGGATTTTGCATAAAAGCACAGGGTGGGCATGTGCGTGTGAACATTCAATGGTCCTGACAGTGGATGAGTTTCAATGTGGTCGAAGTCTGGCAGAATTGGTCGAACGTGTGTGTACCTATAGGTAACCATGGTGTCCATCTGTAGTGGATCGCTCAGCAAAACAATGGATACGAATATGAACCCGCCCAGAAAAAGACCGACAGTTTTTTGGTTTCACTGTGATTGTTTTCCTCATCAATTCATTATCATTCCCGATGCGTATCGATCAAAGAAAAGTGCCATTTCTAACCAATTAAATAACCGATAGATCTCATCTCAGAGTAAAAAACAAAACATAAAAGAACTGAAAAAACTGAAATACTGACAATAAAGCACGTATCAATCAAGGATAACGGCACTGTCTTCTCTCGGTCAGCAATCGGAAAAGTCAGTTCTTCACGAATGCGGTTGGCAGGCGTGAGCGTTTTGAGTGAGAGAAACTACATGCGATAGGAACGTTTGTGATAACCAACAAAGAGCACACCTGTTTCGTCCTTTTTGGGACTTGTCAGCAGTGCGTACATTGTGCCCTGTCAGGACTCAAACCGCGAACAGTCAAGTCGGGACTTCAAACCCTTACCCCTGAGGTACACGGTCGTCATCTTGTGCGAATGGCTCAATCAATTCTAGAGTAGCAAGCTTGGATTAGACCATTAGTTTGTTGAAAACTAGAAAAACTACGACCTGAGAAAACTTGCCTTCATGGTGTAGAACAGTCATAGTGTATGACGTTTATGATGGCGTCAGATTTGCGAAATACTTAATTTGAGCGAACATACGTTTACGGTAATTTCATTTGCTCAAGCCATTACAATTAAGAATCCAACGGAGTCAAAACCTGCAAGGGTTAGTAGTACGATGAGCAGGCCTTAACACTGGTATCAGGCCCAGAAAAGATGGGCTCAGGTATATCTTGTGGGTCCGATCGATGGGCCGTACTGAGCTGTTCTGTCTGTTGTTTTCCATATTTTGGCTCACGATTACCTTTACTCGTCGTGCGACTACCTTCAATAGACTAACAGTGTACTGAATGCAAACAATGTTGTCCCAACCACTTGATTTGCAGTCGATTTATACCGAAATCGTTGAAAACGACACCTGTGGCGCCGCCATGATATCCGACTGCCCCTTAACGGAAGGGTATATATCGCCACGGTTGGTAGTGTTCTACTTTACAGTTGCGAGACCCGGCCTCTTCGAGCGGAGGATGTTAATCAACTTTCCGTATTCAACCACCGATGCCTTCGAAGCATTGCTCGTGTCCAGTGGGAACATCGGGTGAGCAATGACGAGATCCAACGTCGTGTGTTGGGTGTCGATAGTTGTTCTTCAACGGAAGTAATCGTTCGACGCCGCCTCCCATGACTCAGTCATGTTTGGCGTATACCTCTCCGTGCTCTCTTTGCACATGTTGGGCAAGGTTGGAAGAACCACAGCGGCGATCAGATGGATTAATGGATATCTTTTACTCGCAAAGTCAAGGTCTCACAGCCATACAACAGAAGTGGACAAACGGTAGCACAATGTACACGACCTATCAAATACAGTGAAACGTCACATCTACACCAAAGGTGTTTCAGTCCGGCGTACGCTACTCAAGCCTTGATGCGCTACTGGTATCGGTCACACAACTACTTAAATAAGAAAAACAGCCCACCGTAACTAATTCCTAGACATTTATCTTCCAAGCGGTAGCAGATAACACCCAGTCTTGCAGCATCACTTAAAACTTTGAGGGTGTTAAGCATGATAGGCTAAAGCTTCGCACAATCCGATTACTTTCGAATCGTCGCGTAAACCGTTTTTATAATCCAAGTAGTCCCACACTGGAAAATAAGATTCATTATTTCACTTCACAGTATGGGCTCTCAGTAACCACGGCTGGGCAAAGCGTTACTCCTAAAACAACGATGTAGGTTCCCGATGGATGAAGATTTGTGAAATCAGAAAGGTGAAACACAAGATCATTCGACATAATTCATTAACGATTATTTGCTGATATCGGGATTGTGTTCTTCGACTTATTGCGTAAAAAAGGATTGTGCATCTATCTCAGTATATACGAACCTCCAGTCATGTTGTCTTCTCTCATTTCAATAAACGGTATTGCCACAAGACGGATCAGCAAATAACATTCGGCTCAAATTGTTGCAAACCCACCAGTTTCCTAAGTTGTTATCATATTCATCCACCTACGAGCTGTGAATTCTGAGATCCATCACGCTGAAAAACACAATTCCTTGGGGTGCGTCATATCAGTTGTCTACATTTGACTGACCAATGCGGATTGTGTCACGCAGGATGAAACAGCTACCCAGTGGTCAAGCAGGCAGTATACTTGTCTTACACCTGTGAGGTATCGGGTTCAATCCTCGATCAAATCGATGAGTTTGCAATGCTGATGGGACCCGTCAGGTTAAAAACAGTTCACAGTACATCCTAGCTTTTCATATCAAGTTTTGCATAGAGAAAGAAAGTGTGTACGAAATCGATTGCCCCATATCTGGCAAACCCACAGAACCTAGAAAGTGACTTCCTTTCGAATCTTGATACACATTGTGCATATTTTGATCATACAACCTAATGTATCTATTTTATCACGCACACACTTGTGTGGGAAACAGTAGACGGGCAGATAAATGTGGTCATGGAAACTGGTAACCTAAGCCCCGGGACCTGGAGTGGTGAACCACTTAAGGCACTCTAGGTTTGGCACCAAAAACGTTAGGTGGCTCTGGTGGAGCTCGAAATCGGACTATAACGTCCATACACGCTGGAGACAGCGATCAAACCACTGCGACACCACCACCATTGTGTGTACCTTACACTAAAATGTAAACATTTAAGCTTACAGAAACCAGGCCTAAGGAAAACAATGTACACTGTGGAACTAAACATTTGTTATCTTCGTGTCGTTCTCCTGTCAACCAACAACATTGACTTTGTGTGTCTGTATGAGTGTAACTGGGGCAAGAATGTCCACGAAAATATCTAAATGCCGTACGCAGACGGAAGGTTTAAATGGGAAATTAAAAAATCATTTAGAATTGGATGAGACATACTCGTTATCGTTCCTGAATCCAACGCTGTGTTTAAAGCCTTGTCCGAGTTGATAAATCCCGACTGAGCATCGATTAAACTGGTATTCAGATAAACGGAAGTGGTCGATTTCACAGGTTGCGGACTCGAACTCTTACGGACCAGGTCATGCCATGATCGGGACAGTTGTACCTTTTCCTTATCCAGTCTAGTCCGTGATTGCAGTGCTGATGGTGGTGGCGGCGGTGCTCGGCGCTTCTTACGGCATCTCAGATTGAAAATAGTCGATGGTGGAGTACGTGACTGACCACTCCAAGTGATATCCAATAACGAGCGCCGGTCTGTAGGCTTTGGTTTCTTCGAGGAGCAGTATAGAACAATGGTGAGGTTTAATGTACGAAGCGAACAAATTCGACTAACTGAAGTGTTACGTTATCCAGTTTCAACTGGTAAACAATCAAATATTGGTCTACAAAACACTGTGCACAATGGAAAAATAGAAATATTGGCAAGCGAAGTGAGAATAGGACGATCTAAATTCGGAAACTCGGGAGATCAAATTACATGGTTTCAATGAAAGAAAATTCAGAATAAGAGG
>UZAN01039896.1:86819-103043 GCA_900618425.1 Echinostoma caproni
TCATCATCATCATCATCATCATCATCATCATCATCATCATGTCAACCCGGCTTTTGCAGCTTGCGGTAGACCAAAATGGAACTGACGCATTCACGTCCGATTTTGGTGGATTAACCTTAAAACACGGGTCATCAAAGTGCAGGTTAAGCGTGCTTCAGACTACTTAGAGAATAGATAGTAACTGAAGTTGATCGCACAGTCTTTGATTCACGAGTGATACAACCAGTCGTGGACACTCAGGAAACAAACAAGGGACATTATTCAAGTTCTGAAACACCAGATCATTAAGTGTGAAAATTTCAGTGCTTACCGATTACTTGGGAATCCTCTAAATAAATATCACAAATAACGAATGAAACAAACCGCGTAAACTTTGTGCATTTGCACAGAACAGGAATCAAAGTAACCTTTAACTAATAAATCCCCGACAACTGGTTGACAATGGCTAACAAATAACCTCACTTTTTAAACTTAACAAATAACACGCATCCGAAACAGATTTTTTACTTGATTTTAGCGTATAGGGAAAAAGCTCAATCAAGCACTTGAAATAATGTGATCAAAATTCAACCGGTGGAATTGGAAAAATATATTTTTTTGCTGTGTGATTATCACGACTCAGTAGTGCGACACAATTTCCCCGTTTCCATCCACCCATTCCCACATAATCAACCCGAAGCACTCTGTGCAATCGTTTTTTTCCTGGCTGTGTTGATACGGCTGGAAACGAACACGTGTTCTTCGAGCACCCGATAGTTCTGTGCGTGAGATGATAAACAGACCGAATTCTTGGATTGGTGTTCATAATATGCGCTGTTCGTAGCGAAGATTTAATAGTACACACACACACACAACCCCGCTTAGTGCCTCTCTGATATAAGATGTCCATTCCTGATTCCAATGTGCATAGCGGAATCCAATCATGCCCTCCCACAGTCTTGGGAGACTGTAGAACATCGATTGCGACTGATGTCTAGCACAGTGCGAACTCCCCAGTTTACACGTTTACACGTACAGAAAAACCCGTTTCTACTCCTCGAATACTTGATTGGATTCATCAGAAAGATTTGACTGGTTTATCACAACCACGAAAATTTTACATCAGACTTCATTTATTTCCTCAATTCATCCAAATAATGCTCATTTCGTGACCACTGTTTTGCAGTACACCAATGAACGGATACCATTGTTCCACATATCTGTCCGGTTTAAAATACTGTCGGATGACTGATAACTCTGTGATGTTGTACTTGGTATCATCAAGTGGTCAATCACCTTCCTGTCACTTCTATACCGATGTTACTGTTTGAAACCTGACTCGAAACCCAAATACTTTCACAATTGATCGCAAGTTCCTAATGTGGGAATGAAATTGCCAATATTAGGAGCGGTTGTTACCCTTTAACATCAAATCATCGTTTATCAGAACTTCGTGGAATTCCCAAGAGCGAAGGGTTCAATCTGATTCTCGGACGTTTTACAATCAGTCTATCCCTGAATATTTTTTGAACCAGATTTGCATTGGATTAATATCAATTTATTTTAATGATACAATGTGGGCAATCATCTAGTCTACGCGTTTACATTACATCTTGCTAACTATGATTATCACTTCCATTCAATTACTATTTAGCAATGGTTAATTTAGGGGCTCGTTTTTCCACATACATCTCAGAACGCGTTCTTTTTTCGACAGTGTACGAAACCTCATTCTTGTTCCAGGAAATATTCTCACAGAGTTCACATTTCAAAGACCTTCTTGTTGGGGGAGAGTGCCTGTAGTAAAGTGGGGTTCGATTTCCCGGGGTAGAACATATGTCTGCTGCTTAGGTAAGCAGCTTTTTCAAATGTCATAGGACATCCCGGTACGAAATCTCGGAAGGCGAGGGGTGGAAACCAGCTCTGGGGTACCCTAATTGTACGTTGACTTTTTGCGCAAGCAATTTGAAACACCCCTGGATACTTGGAAGAGGCTTCGCTGTGACACGCATTCCGCACAACCCCACAGGACACAACACCAAAACCTATCGGAAGAGAATTCTGTTTTGAGAGGGCTATAAGCTTACCAATGTAGCAATGTAAATGACTCAACCCACTTAGGATCAATGAAGAAAGAAAGATGATTACATTTTCCAAACTTGCGGTCTTCATTATTTCAAACTTTGGTTTTCTTTAGGAAGCCCCCAACTGCACGACAAGTGACTCTTGACAAACTTTAGATTTGACGGAAAGGAATGATTACATTGATTTTGTTAATATGTAATAATAATAAAAGTTCCATTTCGATTACCTATGTGATTTCGACTGTATTAGTCTGATTACGACACACTGAAATGAGGACGCTTCACCATTGTCGCATCGGAACATATACATATAAGAAGTATTCATTTTGGATATGAAATATTCCAGGTTTTAGACCCATTGTGCTTGATGACTTGAATGAAGAGCATAAAAAACCGTTACATGTTCCAAAATTTCAATTTGAATGCCACAACTAGTGTGGAACAACGTAAAACGATCGGAAGAACATGCCCAGAATTTCGATTCAACCGAGGATATCCACTTAAAACCCCTTGACAATATAAGCAGATCGAAACATTTTCTCGCGGGCATTATCTCAAGGTCATTCGTTGCGCTCCTTGCAGATCGACAATTTGGGCTGAGACATTTCCTCCTCGGGGACATTATTTGAAATATGAACTCTCCTTTCTTTGCCCGATAATGTGCGTTCAGTGACAGACAAGAATGATCGAGTCCCATTTTGAGTTCAACTGGGTTTTTATTTATTTATTTTAATTGCGATGGGATTAGGCGAAGAGTTAAGTGCATCAAATGATGAACGATAAGATGATATATGAGCAAAAGAAAGCTTCGTGGTAGACCAGAAACGTGTGCCTAACTATTACATGAGACCAACACAAGGGTTACATTTTGCTCGTTCGGAACAGTCTATCTTCATGTGAGGCATTTTGATAGTATCAGGTAAGTGCAGCGGAGTTCACTTCTCTCGAGAGGATAATATCAGGTAAAGACAGTTTTATGCCTTTGAAGAAAAACAATATACGTTCAACGAATAAAGTTGGAGGAGGGTTTTGCTAGAACAACATGCAGTTTGCACGCGCAAAACTAGACCCGCTTCATGGGGAACGGAACATTTTACAGTGGACTAAAATGTGCGTAAAGTTCATCTTGTACAAAGGATGATGTGATTGTTTAAACATGTCCGGGTAAACAATCGCGTCGTATGATTTGAGGACGGCATGCGCGCTGCGATTGACTGCGCTACACCCTCGTGCTTGTTCGTCACGTTGGAATTAGTCGTTTTACTGGTGCTGATCACTTCCAGGATCTATAAATATTCTCGTCAGGACATGATACGACTAAAAGCTGTAAATCCTGTGCTGCCCGAAAATTTTTTTGCTTGATGAGAATCGTAAAAGTCCTTGGGTCAAAAAACGCAGACGGGCCGGATGGCAGGCTGCACTTACTTGCACCCCTCCTGCTAAGATGACTGTCATCATTTTTCAGCACTAACGTTCGCTCACTATTCGCAAAGATCTCGGACTTAAACTCCATTCTGAACACACACATAAATTCCAACGTGTTGTTTGTGTACAAGAAATCTGGCTAAGTCAAAACATTGAGGACATGCTCGTGCGAATAGAAGTCTTTGTTTGTTACCGACAGGATAAACAACGAAGTAGGAAAAAAACGGAGGCGGTGTGGCTACTTACATCAATGTTTCCTGGTGTGGCAAGCCAGAAGTTATATATAACTATTCTGAAAAGTGCATTGACCGTTTGTCTGTTCGGTGTCACCCTAAATTTTCTCGTCACAAAGGTAGAACCATCACTAATGGGTACATATCTCCCTCGTGTGGTCGGAATGAAATCTCTGCTTTCTTTGATTCCTATATTCCGTTTCTAGTTTCACTATTAGATGAATATCTGCACTTACTTGTTGGTGATTTCAATCATGCAAGCATTTCTCCCTTGCTTCTGTTTGGTCTGCCTGAACTTTCTAATTCTTGTACCAGAGGTAGTTCTGTGATGGACAGAGTGATCGCAAACCATCTCAACTTATTCTCTCTCAAACTAATGACCCCGGTTTCTACCAATGACCAGAGTATTCTTCTTGTTAGATCAAAGATTTGCTCTTGCATTTCCTATCAAACATTCATACATTCTACTCAGATAAAATTTCATCTAACGGACTTTTCAGCCAACCGTATCTCTCTTCTCAACCATTCTATTGTGATTGTTCAGTCCTGGTTTGGTTGTTGACCTTCGCTTTTTAAATGTGTCAATCTATTCACTGAAATGATTAAATCGATCTTAAACTTTTGTTGTCCAATGAAAACCCTCTTTACCTCGCTCATTTTTGAATCACTGAGAAGGTACAAAGAAATGGTCTACAAATTTCGTCAATCATCAATTGCAAAGCACTATTCTGAGTTAATCAGGTACGAGATAACGTAACTAAATGCAATTTTCGTCGCCCAAATTCTGCAAACAAGGTATTCGCCTTCTCTGTGGGCAAAACAGAAAAAATTCTAATACCTATGAATGAATGAGTGAATGAATGCCAACAGCCTTAACGCCGCTTTCATCCATCCATCAAATGAGGGCCAAATTCCCTCATTCCTATACAATGAACCCAGTTCTGTGCCTTTCCCAATGATCTATTCTTTAAGCTTCTTCGATCCTGCAAAGCATCCTCAGCTGCAGGCCCTGATGATCTTCTTCCGGCACTTCTGAAATTTGGAGCTGCTTCCCTAAAGAACATCATGACGTCTGTCGTCAATGAGTCTCTATCTTCCCGGTCGATTCCTGATTCTTGGCGTCCAGTGACCATTATTCCGATCCCCAAATCCACGTCATCAACCGTTTTTGCGAAACGGTTTTGTCCTATCGTGCTGACCTCAGCGGTTCTAAAGTTACGAAAAAAGCCATCCTGAGTCCGTTGCAGTTAGACACCACAGTTTCTCACAACCCCCTTTCAGTTTGCATATAAATCAAACAGACCTACATTGGATGCCGTGTACAATCTAGTGTATCTTATCAGCAAGTCATTGAACAATTCGACCAGGTCTGTCCGTTGTGTTTTTCCTGACTATTCGTCTGCGTTTGATTCTGTTTCCCGATCATTCCTTCATTTCAAACTTGAATCTTTTGGCATTGCAAAACAGTTGCTCTCCTGGCCCTTTGAATATTTCACGCAGAAGGTCCAGTGTACCAAATAAGGAAGGAGGACATTAAAACCTATTATTAATAATTCTGGTGTTTCAAACAAAACAACACAGTGGCGAACAAGCTCGTTTTCAGAGATTCGTATTCATGCCAATACATCTCAATATATATCACTACTTGAACACCACCCCGCGTGGTTGAACACCGGAACGATTAAGTCACTCACCAGTGCAGTGGTTTCACACCTAGCTGAAACAAATCATACCGTGAACGTGTGCTAGGCTTTCCGACCCCTGTACAAAGTTCGCGGGCGATTATCGAGACATGTTCGCTGTCGGATGTTGGCTACGGCAGAAGCGGTAGGCATTCGCCTGCACAACCCCCCTCTATGTGCCCAAAATCAATTTGTGCAAGCGCTAAAGCTTCCCTGGCTCACCCCCCCCCCATACAAACCGCATTGTGAGTAATCTTGATGGTCGGATGAGTGGACAAACAAACATTTGATCGTGGTGAACCCGATTTCCAGTCTCACGATGAAATCGGTTTTAGTAATCTGTTTTTATTTTATTTTATTTTCCCATGACAATTTTATTCCCAAGTAGTGATATATATTGAGATGTATTGGCATGAATGCGAATCTCTGAAAACGAGCTTGTTCGCCACTCTGTTGTTTTGTTTGAAATGTGCTCTGTGGGATTATTTCAACAATTCTGGTGTTCATCAAGGTACTGTTCTATTTCTATATCTTTATTTTGCGCCTATTATTGATATTTCGGTCCCACCCCCTGAGCACATCCAAACGTATACTGATGACGTTTTGTTTCAGACAGTTTTATCTCCTTCAGAATTTCATTCTTTTACTGAAAACCTATCCCACATTCAACACTTTCCTGACCAATCCGGTCTGTCTAAGTGCGTAGAGCGTATTTTCAGTCTTTCCTGTTTCTCATTTCCAACGGATTCTGTTACGCTTAACGGTAAACTTGTACCCAGAATGACCTCAGTCGATTACTTGTGTATCACCATCAACAGTAATCTTCGTTGGTCTACACATACTTACAACTATATGGGAAAACTGAGACGTATATCTTTTCAGTTATGCAAACTCAGGCAATTCGGAACCCCGCAGTCAGTCCTGTCCTCTTTCGTTCATCAATACGTTTTACCAATTCTACTTTATTGCTCCCTACAGTGTTTCCCGGTCTTTTACAACAAGACTTCAAAACAATTCATCGTAGTTTGATAATCATCAGTCGTGCATCATTAATTCCGATCGATTCACTAATCACAGAACACATTGACGGTCACATCAACTCTTGTTTTAAATTTGTTCATATGATTCCAGATGGCCCTCTTCATCCACTACACCCTGATCAGCTGTCTTGTCGTTCCCAATCATCCACACGCTACTCATTTCGACATCTACCCTGTCGCATTAACATTTGTAAAAATTCCCCTGTACCCTACTTGATCCGACCACTGACCAAAAAGAAACAAGTCTCAAATGAACTACGCCCAATGTTTTTAAATGACCCAAATATCACCGACATTCGTTACCTCTCGTTTTTTATTATTAACACTATTATATCATTCTGCGTGACGAACAGTGCACATTTTTAACTGAAATGTAAGCAGATATGCTTACGCACGTTATACAAATACAAGTACAAATTTTCACATTGCAGCAAATTGATGCCGCTCTCTCACGTAGATACCACATCCTCAAAAATGGGGTAGCGGTAGGTTCTATTGTGATACCGTTAAATAAGCAGAATGTGTTTGAATTCCATGCTATTTAAATTGTGTTTTACCGCGCACACAACCACCACCACTATCACAATTTATGGCACTGCATGTTAACTTGAAACACTGCAATCGGTAGACCAAAAACATTTAATTCGAGTACGTCAAAACAGGTACTTCACAAGAGTTTCCAACAGTTGCCTTGAGCATACAAATTAATCGGTTATATCTCACTGTTTGTCCCACTTGCTCTGCTCTGTGTTGCGGTTCTTTCATTTTGTTCAAAATGATTACTTTCGCTTTGAACACCTATTTGAACGAGCTCTTTTTCTCGCACTGGACTTTCGAAGAAATGAAGAGACGCAGTTTGGGAGCAGAATCGGCATTTTTGTGTGTTCTCTACTCCGGTATTTGTTGTGATAAATAAAACTTCATCCAATTTATTTTCCGTTTTTAAACTAATCCCGAAATCAGTTAGGGAACTAAACTAATTGCTATTTCTACCGTTCGCCTGTTCCTTCCTGTTTTTCCCAGTATGGCATTTTTGCAGATCATTTCAAACGTTGACATCCTAATTTTGAGCTACACAAGAAATGCAATGTTGGTAGATCTACAAAACATCCAAATTTAAACTGTTCTTTGCGTTCTTTGTTCCCGATATTGCTTTTGCACATTCCTTTGTATCTAGTCTTATGTCTATCTACTGCCTGTGTGATCCTGTGCGGTTCGATTCGCGTGAATGCCCTACCGTGAGAGATCAGATATATAGTGCACGAAAGAATACTGACAGCGGCGATGATTCGCTTGACAGCAAGGCACGTTCCTAAAGACAAGTTTAAAGTTAAAAAAAAGTTTTGTTAAATTATTCCTTTAACGATCATCATCCGAATGGGTTAACAAATAATTACGGTTTTGGTGCTCTATGAATTGTTCAAACACGGCCCAAGTTATAATGGATTGAACGCGTGGCGAGAGGAGATGCAGAACTGCGTAGATAATCAGAGTTCTGAATGAGATGATGTGAATGTGTGTGGATAAGGGGAGTTTGGTGGTAAAAGAAAGATGCTGGGTGGGTGAATCAAGGAGAGTATACGAACGGAGATTACGGCATTGAATAGCAAGTGAATGGCCACGGTAAGTATAATTGCAAACTGCTTCTGGATCCGGAAGGAGGGAGGTTATGAAGACGGATGCTAATCGTCTCGGCTGTAGTCTAAAATCTGGATTTACCCTTGCCCTTGATCGTATGGAGAGAGGAGGATAATTTCCTCACGCACACAGACTATGTGATGAGACAGTCCAACGGTTCGAAATTTCTATATAACCCCAATACAGGTGAATCTCTTATTCAAGGAGCTAAATAAATACCGTTTGATGTTCGGGGATCTGTACCACCGTTTTTGCCATGGGCTAATTTTTATCACAAATTTCTGCCGAATGCGTCGTATGAGAGATGACAATGGATCATAGAAAGAATGGAAGATATCTCTCCTACGTAGTAGTATGAGTAGTATATCACTGAATGGGTTTATCCCAAACGTTTAACCGCATCACAATTGCACAATTCAATACTGTCGTGTTCATTCAGTATAATTTCATTTTCAGATGTAAATCACTATTAAGACCGTTTAGAAAGTATTATTCACTTGCATGATACAAATTCACTACACTTCGCTATTCCGAATGATCGGTAATTTGCGATTAACAGTAATGAAAACAAAATTATGATCAAATTTGCACACTCTATTTGTAATATTATTACTGACTTGAACAATCATCTGCCACATTAGGATTTTATTTAATCCGTTTGTTTTACACTTGGTAAATGTATATGTCTTTTTTTGAATGCTTACCGTTTTCCCCACTGTCACTTGTCGAAAATGCTGAAAATTCATCCTATCGGGTGCATAAAGCTGTACTTGACTTGAAAACCCTCTGAGAACCATCTTGGCTCAGCAATCTTCTATTGATCTAAGAACGGTTTCGAATTCAGTCAGCTGTTTACATCACATTCACATGCTTGGCTATCGTTCAACACCGATGCACAGGACGTTATGCTTCCTGTAAAAAACTAATCATACACATTTATCACTCCCAGTTTACGCGTCTGATGTAAACGGTTTCCGTTCTAATCGACTTCACTATCCAAAGGGGAGATTATTCGACTTGTTATTTTTGTAGACAACGTCCAGTTAACCCGTTATTCATCCCTTTCGCATGCGCAGTTTTCATTTCGCGCAATTTCCCGTTCGCGGTTGTGCGAGTACGCACGAGCCAGGTGAATGATGACGTCATCAACCGTGTTGATAAACGCACACACGCGGTCCAGGTGGACCGCAAAACTGGTTTACATCAGGCACGTGTTATGGGATGACCAATAGAGAGCTGGTTGAGTGATAATTCGGCAGTTCGAATGACGTTTATATTACTCCACGCATCTGATAACCGGCAATTTTATTTTCATGTATCTGTGATTTATAGGGGGTGTGACCTGTTAAATTATCTGCGTGCTCACCATTGCTGATTCTGGTTATTCTCTTGCGAATTCGAAAAGGAAACAAAGCAATGTGTTACTTGAATACAGAATCCAGATTTATTTACCAACCAGAAGGTTTGAAAACAGATTTTGATACAATTGATTTAGTCCAATTAGTGAATAACTTAAGTATGAATCCTGTCGGTTGGAATTTCACAAGTCAAACTCACCGGATATGCTGACCCGTGTAACAGACACGATCTCCGTGGATTAGTTGTGTGTATACAAGTAGGGTCATGATAACTATGCATTATTTTCGCATAGCGATCATTATAATTTTCCCACCACGTTGAACTTGATTTTGCAACATTTTCAGTCCCCGTTGGTACTGGTATACCCCAAGGAACAGCACAATTCTGAGCAAATATAGACCCTCTGAGATTGTAAGCAGTATATCGCGTTACTCATTGTCTTTGGTAAAAGAAATATGGTATTCTCTATTGTAGTGATGACTAGTTCAGTATTACCAAAAGGTTACAGAAAAACGGTGGATGATTAACAGGGTAAGTAAGATATAGCATTGTAACACACTAACGACGTGAGTAAAGTTGACCGCCTCATCAGAAATGAGATGCCGTACAACTGATATGTATGCAAATAACGGAAAACGTGCTGTCGCATATTTTACTGTAAAGTGAATTCTTGGTGGATTTCACACGAGTTTGCCTCTCTGCAAGAAGCAACAAGTACATGAATCCGTTTTGCAAATCTGGTAACCTCTTACTTACTAGGGCAATCTTCCAATTTTGAGAGAATAATCAGTTTGGTTCCAGTACCCGTCCGTGCAAACATCATGACGAGTATAAACAAAACCCCAACCCTCTAACACAACGGGTTTGGATATATTAACCGTGTCATTTATTTTATTCAATTTGGAAACGAATTCATGAGTGGATCAGATTTGTGGTGCCTTATCCTTAACATTTAATCAAAGAAGCCCTTTTTAATTATTGCTGTCGATCAGAGAAAAGGTGGTACGACGTGAAGAGCACTTAGTAATAAGTGTAATCTTTTTTATTACACACTTTCGTGTGATGAACAGTAGACGGGATAAACCCCATAGTCACGAGAACCTGCTGTACAGTGATGGAAACTGACAACCTAAGCCCCGGGACTTGGAGTGGCGAACCACATAAGACCTCGATAGGTTAGGCGTGGAATAGAACCGGACGACAGCACAGCTGCCTACCACCAAAGTTGGGTGGCGGTGGCGGGGCTCGAACCTCGGACCATAAGGTCCAAAGCACGCCCATAAAAGCGACTAAACCACTGCGCCACCACCACGCAGGTGGTGAATCCACGCATTCTTTTGTCTGCTGTGTATATCACTATCTAGAACTGATAGTTTCACATTTGATTCAGTTAGCAAATGCAACAGAGTAAACGCAACCAGCAAAAGCACTTCAGATGAAACTTGTTCCAATGTAAGGATCCAAAAATCCACATCAGTGCAACGAACAGACAATCGTTGGAATTTGCTTTGCGCCATGTTGTCCTTTTTCGGTGAAACACAAGTAACTCCACAGAAATTTGCAGTGCTTTTTCTCGTCAGTGATTTTTGTATGATTTATTCAATCAGTTTCAGTTTGTAAAACTGCCAAACATGCAGTTTTGCGCGCCGGTTTTCGTTGCTGCCTTTGGACCGCCCATTTGCATAAAAGAGCAGAATGAAGATCGGAATATTGAGAGTGGAGTCAAAGAAAAGATAGAAAATTTATGTAGACTGCGGTTATAGTAGTATTGAGCGGGTGCACGAACACCACTGATGACGACACTCAGCTATGTAACTCAGTGTCACTAACCACTGGTTACCATGATCTCTGAGTCCCCATCCAATGGGCCTAACGGTACCTAAGTGACCCAATATACTAGTTAGGGTTTTCATACCCTCATTTCAGGTTTTAGTTTGACCACCTTGACTTTTTCCATCCGTTGCTGCCTCGGCAAACGTCACTCGCCGTGCCAACCTATGTGGTGACATGCGCAACACGTATTCTAAATATGGTAGCGTATGGAGCTCAATCATTTGTTCCAGTGGAAAAACGTGAGTACATAAAACTCTGCGCCTAACTTCAGCATTGCTTGTCCGGTCTGAAATTCAAAAGGTATACTTCCGCCAAATTTGCCAAAAGAAATTGATGAGCATTTTTTCTCTCTGAACCAAACAGATGATATATTTTACTAAAACTCTGACAAATCATGGCTCTATGTGATATTTTTTAAATGTCTGCGAATTTCAATATATCACTGATCAAACGAGGAAAAAATACGGTTCGTTTTTTGTTTGAATCAATGCTCAGCGTTATGTGTTTTGTGAGTTCCGTCCCATCTACGGTTCTTAAACCGGAGAATATTTTATTGGTAACCATAAAGAAATTGCGACTGAAAATCTGGGGTTTCAAAATCGAAACGTGTACGTCTATGTGTGTGTGTGTGTGGGAAGCTTGCTGAGTCTTGCTCGGCCACCCGCTCCCTCAAATTCATTCACTTTCTGGTGACTCAGACCAACCATCCTCTAATCTTAGTCTACATTCGCGAGTACAACGAATGCGATCGCGTACCGCGAACCAGGAAAGGTTGGACATGTCGTAAAGACGCGTGTGTATGTATAGTTATATAGATCGTCGAACACCTATGCAAATCCACAGACACCAGTGGTCATCCAATCCACGAGTTATCATTCAAACTGCAAGCCTATTACCGAATTGTTCCCTGCACAGGTATTTGAACACTGAAGAATAATTTTTGTTACGATCTATATCAAAACTTATCCCTGTAGATCCGCTAGGATTTACCTACCCACTAAAACATGTAAAATACTATGTGGAAAATTTTGGTTCAGTTTTATAGAGTTAGTAGGAGACATAACGATGGATACTTTACATTGCGTGAGCTAATAAATTATCAATAAATGTGTATATTGTTCAAATTGTTGTTTGGTAGATTTGAAGTTTGTATGTCGATTGTGAAAAGTTCAATAGCCTCGGTGGGATTCGAACCCACACATGGACGCCGTCTACGCTTTGTATGCGCATGCTCCACCAGCTGAGCTACGAGCCCACGCTGATAGCACTAATCTTTCCGTATTCGTACTTACCCATCCAACTTACCATGCGATATGCTCATACGGTGGACTCCGGTGAATTCTAAGGAAAACCTGTTGGGGCAGTCAGCTTACATGCTAACTGGCGGATACCATATGCCTCTGTAAATTGGATGGGTGAATTGAAATGAGAAAAGATTAGTGNTGTCGGTGTGGCCTTGTAGCTCAGCTGGTAGAGCATGCACGTACAAAACTTATGCGGTGTCCATGTGTGGGTTCGTATCTTACCGAGGCTACTGAACTTTTCATAATCAACATAGAAAAGTATATCTGATAATCCGCTTTGCTGTTCATAACTACACCTAACCTAACGGGGCCTTATGCGGTTCACTACTCCAAGTCACGGAGCTTGATCCTATCGAGAAGATGGGGTTCATCTCCTCTGCTGTTCATCACACAGCACATATGTATAACAAAAGCCAAAAGCGTATTGCAACTAACCTTGCTCGGGGATATCGGACAATAGTAGTCTTCAACCAACGAGCGGTAGGATTCTACTCGATCACAGGTCAGCATCTTCTTGTCCACAATATGATAGCATTCCGGACAAAAGTACAACTGTTTGGTTGGTGTTTGTTTGCTCGACCGATTCTCCACCCAGACTGGGGAGTCAGTAATGGTGGTTTGGTTGAACGGTACTCCAGAACCTGATGCTGTTGTGGTACGCGATAAATTGGATTGTACCCCGGTTATTGGAACCGTTGGAGAGGGAACGAACATATGAACGGGCACTAGGGACACGGAAGAAGATGATCTCTGGGAGTCAGCTTCCGAACTGTCATGGTGTCGGTTTGCCGATGTCGATCCTGAGCGGTCGCATTCACAATGAAAGTTTTCGGGACCGTTTAATAGGGAACTATGTACGTCAGGTTGTGTCGTGCTCAACCGCGTTTTTCCGTTCACACTGACTGACAAAACTGTTGTTTTCGGAGTGGTGGTCGCCAGGGAATTGTATGCCGAACTCGGAGACTTTCGGTCCGTATCTGTTTCTTCAACGGCGTCATCGGTGTCGTCTGATGGTAGGAATGGAAAATGATTTGATGTGAATCCAACCGTGCCCTCTTGAGGTGAGCGAACACATCGCAAATCGCATCGTTCCTCGCAGGTTTTTAAAGGAGAAAATCTGTGAAGTTAAACACAATAAACATAAAATGAAATATACGATCGAAAGATTAGCCGGGGTGGTGGATCATATTGCTGGGGGAACAACCTCTAGAATGAAGCTTGTTTGTCACAAGGATTACACTGTGAGTAAAATTGGTCAATAATTGTTTGCGATGTTCCAGCGCTGCGGTCAGTGGACATGCTTACACACACTGAGTCACGATAAGTCACACATGATTTGAAGAAACAAAAACGTCACAACGTTACAAAACACAAAATTTATTCACAATTTGGATCCGATTGAAATGTACAAGCTCTATTCATGTTACAAAATACTGCTTATCTTGTCTGGGAACCGAATTTCTGGTTTATTCCAAGTTACTCTATTGTAAGGAAGATGAATATATATTTACAACCAGCCGAATCCGATATCCTAATAAGTAAGGCGAAAGATAGGGCACATATCACTGATACCACATTATTCAAAAAGTGATAAAAAGAAGAAATAAACGCTACCCGTTTCATAGATACTATTCGAAAAGACTCCGTTTAGACAAGCAGATATATTGACAGTCCGAGGATAATGAGCACTTTTCACAAAATATACTTTTATTACTTACATCTTTGGCACGTTCTACACAAAAATGACGGTACACTGGGCGGTGTATTATTGCCTCACTTGGTTTGTTTATCAAGCTTTGCAAGGGAAACCAATGTCAAAAGTGACATGTTTTGAACTGAGAACCTCAGGATACATTTCGATCTGACTCACTTAGAGCATCGAGGCCAATGGACTACGGGTCTTGGATAACCACAATTTTGACTCTGGCTCAAGGATTGTGGGTTGCGGCTGAGGAATTATGGATTTTCGGTAAAGCTGGTTGGAAAAATGTGTGGTGTTCTCTTTCATTCTACATTTATCCTGTTCTAGGACCGAAACACATGAATATCCGGAGTTCAGCCCGCAGAGAGTTCAGCATTTGAATACGTCCTGTAAGTTTGATGGATGTGAATTGTCGGAAAACATCAAATATTTGAAAACGTTTATCAACCCGATCCCACATAAACTGTTCTGTATTCCGTTTAGTGTGCATCTGTAATCCGGCTTCACATGAGGGCAGCATTGGTCTGAAGCAATAATCGATATGAAACAAACATTATGTTCACTCTCGAGAACGAAGAGAATGAGCAGATCGCATTACTGGACATTCTACTAAGTCGTCGAACTGAGAGAACTATCCAACGCGCCATCCCCAGGTAACCATCGTGGAACAATCAGTATATCCATTTCGAAAGCTATGTGCCTTTGGAACGGAGGGATTCGTCGCCTCGCACAGCCATCTCCCCACGCGAACCAGTGCGCATGTGTGAGAACCAAAGTGTGGGCAGCATCCGGTCATGAAAATGGAATGTTGATTATCTCTTTTCGAACTTACCATGATTTATCCCACCTATTAAACAGTTTGATATATAAATTTTGAGGTATTAGCCAGTAGAAAATTCACCGCAAAGGAGCCTGTTCGCTACTCTGTTTTTTTCTCGCAATGTGTAACGACGGACAATGGACACTATTGTGCGTATCATTTATAAATTTCACCTAATGATAACAATAAAAAGAATAATACACAAAAATTATTATTCGCAGTCATTTACCAAACAGGTTGAGGTGGCGCAAAGAATGCAGGTGACTAAACAGACGAGTATTACTGAAACCGTGTGCATAAGGTTATCACCAATCCGTTACAGATACCTTTTGGGGATTGACTGAAGAAAAACAAACAAACAACGAATAACATTTCCCATTTCCGTTCCTGTACGACGAGTTATCAGGACGATATTTGGGTTCAAAAGAACGATGAAACGTTTGAAGATCTTCAAACTGTTTTGATTTTGTCCTGACGCACGTTTCGGGGCCTCATGAAGAGCAAATGGATATTGGTATCAGATATTACATATAAGGCGGCGCTCAGTAAAGCACTTTGCCTTCCAAATGGCAATATGGATTGTTCCGGGCCTAAACTGGTTCAGTTTTTCCCCACTAAGATGACTAATGTGAGTTTATCTGTACTCTGTTCTATCTGGCAAAACATTATCCTTTCTTCAGATACACAAATGAACGTATTCCTGGAGGATACGTGCACACAGAAACGTTTACCTAGAAACATACATTTACATCTATTCGTAGCCGTCTGAAAAACGTAAGCCGTTCTAAACAATGCCTAACAATTGTCTGTTTCAAGATGGCTTCCAAAATCGATTATCGTTTTAAACCACATGCGCCGCTCCAGACAGCATATTGGCATCAGCTTGAATTAGCCTAGGAAGAATGAGATCGGTTTGGACAAAGGGGGAATGCGGGGTAGCAAGCCAGTTCTGTATCGTACACTTGGTAACAGCTCACTGAAATTCCTGGTAAGGTTTCTCACACAGGCAGATAAAACCGTTAGTTATCACAATGAAACGGTTGAGCGCATTCAAAGGTGTTTGGTTAAGTCCACGATAAAACCCAACCCCCAAAACTTGAGTGATCCGGAAGGACCAGGGGTTAT
>UZAN01039897.1:2988-18005 GCA_900618425.1 Echinostoma caproni
AAATAGTACGAATCCCTTTTAAGAACAAAGCGGTGGGTTTAATAATCGAGTGGCCACGGCTTCGGCTGTTGTGAGATGACGTTGACGAAAGGTTTTCGATGGGTTAGTTGGTACCTTGTAGATTATTCGAAATGCTTCATAGTCAACATAATACGCGGTATCCGCAAGATGGTCTTCGGTTGAACATGAAATCGTTTTCCTTGTGTCTCTACGCATCCAGGCCGGTTTGTATTCCTTGATTCTTTGGGACAAATGCTCGGTCATTCTGCCTCCATATCTGGCCAAAAATGAGCAAAAAAGAAGAATAGCTGTTCATGGATGATGCATAAACAGGCAATTTATCTTTAAGATTCACGGAAATCACCGGTTGGCTCATGAAATGGGTGCTTACTGAGGCGGCGGGAAGCTCTCGGGGGACGGCTTTCTCTGAGTGTTATGTCACTAGGTCACTAGGGTTATTGTCCTTGAATGGGAGTCTTATATATAGCTATTTTCTCCTTACCATCGTTATTGACTATCTTTGAGGTTTCTCCAATAAATTCTTTTCAAAGAATCGCTCTGGTTAATCATCATTTGGTACAATTCTCTTGGAAGCATCTAACACTTAATCAAGACTGTCGTGCAGGGAAATTCTTCTTGCGCCTTCGGCAAGGCATTGAACCAAGTTTCGTTTAGGCTTAATTGGCACGAAACTTGAAAAGTTAACATACTGACCGGTCGATGTTACCTCAAACTGCTATCGTGAAGTCTTGTTAGGTTTAACTCAAGGAAATGAAATGCGCCCTATGTTTCTGGTTCTAATGTGATATTTCGTCATGCTATCAATGTTACATTATCCTAATCGTTTTTCCGACTGTGTTACAAACGTATCCCTCCTACCCACTCTTTGCAAATCACACATCATAAACAATCAGAAACGACGAATCATAGGTAAACATTGAGGCAGGTTGTAATTTTGACTTGACTATATAACTGTGTTAGCCCGAAGAAGAAGTTGTGGTAACGATCTTGTTCGCTGAAACCACTGTCTTCTGTCCCCGCTAAGATGGTAATTTTTGATGATCGCTTTACTCAGTTTAATTTTAACTGCATTTTCATTCAATCAAATTTATTTTTGTCTTACGATGACATGTGAAAATTATTTTACATTCCTTCGGTATTTACTACTCGTAAAATCCGGGCAGCATAAAAATATTCTACCTACCGAAGAGCACGAAATAGCTTTCACATCGGTTATACCTTCAGTTTTATCTCGTTATTTGTGAATGTTGCTTACACTTCCCCAAGACATGTGTAATGTGCCGTCCTGGGTGAGTGCCAAACATATGAACATTTTTAACGAGAGTTTAGTTTATGAACTGGAACTTCCCGCAACATCTGAGAGACCGAGACTTAAACATACATATTGTGATGTTTTTCCTTCCTCCGCATTCACTTTCCGGGAAAATCCGTTCTGATACTCACCAGTTTTGAAGAGTTAACCCATATCACTGACATTCACTACTTATTCTCGATCTGTTTACCGCATCTGTATGCGTGCATACCCACATCCTGGTGACCTTAAATATAAATGATAGTTTTACTGCTCTCCTGGCATATATGTACTCTTGACGCGCAATCCCCACTCATTATTCACTCCTTTTCCAATGATAATCTGCGGCGAGTTCCACTTCAATGCGGTGCAATCAGATATTTGCTTATCACACTTTTGCTACAAGTTCTCAAACTAAATTGAAAATGAAATGCAAAATTGGGCTGAATTATAATCACTATGTAACATGAAAAATATAAAAACCAATTCTCTTTGAACAACGCCAATTTGGGGAATGGCAGTCGATAAGCGATGCAGGAAATTGGAAGTTAACAGAAACCATTCCCTGCATAGCGAAAAAGTAAAACGTGGCTCAGTGAGCGACTGAACACATCTCAAAATTTGTTTTTTCCTGATCACAGTCGCCCTCCTCCTAAGCAAAGCATAGAAGACACATTTAAGGCGGGCTCCAGCATTGGTCATCACAGAAGCTTTATCGTAAATTATATATCGGTTTTATTTTTTTTTATTCTTTTAGAATGTGCCCTCGTAAACGTTGTGTAGACGTTTATTCGGCGAAACACAAGTAAAACAAACACCGGGTTTTTATCTTATTATGAAAGATCGTGTCTCCATCACCACATTCGTTGGTTCTGATTACATTTTCTTATACATAAAGACTTCATTGTAAGAACCTCGTTGGGAGTCATCATCCAGTAGCATTTCTAATTATTTCTACATGACGATAGTCAGGAAAACATTGTTTTGACCTCCAAACTGTGGTTGATTTTCCGAATCAATTCCTTGATCCATTTCATATCCAATCGGAGTTGGAATAGGCTAGATAATCCCGAGTAGGCTAGTCTATGTTTCACACTGTTATTTGAAAAAATTGACCTTATTCATTGACTGATCCAAGAAAGATCAATGATAATGAAGGAAATTCAACTAAAATCACCATTCACGTTTGTTTTGAATACACTGTGCTAATACTCAGCTTGCATACTGCACCGGTTGTTTTGTGTAGAAACAAATTTTAATCACCTGAGAAGAACACCTCACAGTTTTGTTCTGTCTCCTGGGTACACATATTTTTTGATTCACATTTTGGTCCCTCTTTCTCTTCTTCTCGTCTGGCAACACTGACGCTAATTATGCCACATCAGACGTGGGACAAAATCGGACGAAAAAAAGCGATTCGCATTCCAACCTCGTACATTTTCCAATACACATATTTTACCTATTTAAATCTTGCAATATAACTTATTATTCATATCGAACACAGTCAAAGGTAAAACTAACTGATAAGGTACGGTTGCTGTTGTTGTTTTAGCATTGAATGCAGTTCATCAACTTGAACTGGTTTCTTAGATTGAAACTAGAAATGTGTTTGAAAGACAATGACCGATATCTGTCAGTGCTGCTGATGGAACATTTTAATTATCCCTGCCTAAAATTATTCTAAAGTCACGAGATTCGTGGTCTAGACAGCACATGAGACGTGAGAGGTCTTGCGCACCTGCACGTTTATCTCGTTCTGCTCTGTTTACCGATTAAAATGACCCGTCTTGTCATGACCAGTGAAACCGCATTGATGAAAACAAATCTGGTTGGTCAGTCGCAGTGTTTTTCAGGGGAGAGGGGGTTGTGCTGTTGGCTGATCTAGAGGAAGGGGTAAAACACTTCTTGTATATCACCTTCAGTTATTCTCGGTATCACACAGGCGTTTTGCGTACCCCATTTGGGAAATTATTCCAAAAACGTAAATTGCCAGAAACAATATGCGGTCAAATCCAAGGCAGATTGGTTGCTGAATTTCTCACTGTTTTATGATATGACACATAGGTTCTCTCTAGATTGATCTAGCCTTCTCGAGATAACAATTAAGCTGAGTATCATCAGTAAGCGAGTAACAATCTATTATTCGATAATTTTCTGCCACTGAGTTTGACAGCTTACATTTTATTGAGTAGCCTTTTTTTGATTAACGGACCAATGGTTGAACTTCATATGGACGCCGCCTACATTTTCGTACAGTGTACGCTCTACCAGCAAGGCCACAGGACCACGCCGACCGCTCTGAAATTTTCACAGTTGGTTTGACCACCCAACTAAAAATGCATATGAAATTCTCCAGTTCGCATGTGAACTGACCGTCAGGGCAGGGTATTCTTAGAATTCATTGAAATTCATCGAATGTACGTTTAAGGCAGACTTACCTGTTCAAGTAAGGTTGTTTGGTAGATTGCACAGAATACTTCAATCCGCTAAACACTCCTCCCTATTCGAACAAATACCAATAACAGGACTCATCTGCAAACTGATAAACCAATAATATATTCTTTCGCTGATAGGCAGATGACTCGAATAGAATTTTATACTGATAATGTTTTGTGTCTTTCATTACACACGAACACATTAGGAAGCTTTTAAAGCATTTCCTTTTAATCGTTTTTAGGGACATTAAGTAACTTGGCCAGATTCTGAAACCACAAGCTATTCCTACCCGCATTAGTCTGCTAACAAGAAGTCGAATAAAATTACTTCCGCAGAGGATTGAAACAAATGCAAAAAGCATTCCCCCCAGACTCCGTTAGATCTGATTTGTCAAGTGGAATGCTAATTGTTCTGAAGTGTAGTCATGCAACCGAAGTGAAGAAACGGAACGAGTGATCATCAACAAATCTTCAGGTTGGTTGTTGATCTCCCAATATCGAATCAAAGTTAAAACAATTCGAGTGTATTTATGTGAATTTTACTCATTAAAACCATCTGATTATTTAACTCAACTGTTAATTATAATTTACTTTATTATTTTGCATCGGTCGGTTAAAAATTTGATTTTTACTGTGCTGAACCAAACCACAAGGTGGCATCGAACTGTCTAAGTCAAGGTGTCACATACTCAATTTAAAATACTCAATTGAAAAATATTTTCACGAAAAGGTATCAAAGATTCACAATATGCGTCGCTGATAAGTATGATTATATATTTTTTTCTTTTTTATATATACATTATATATACATTTTGGTCATAGGTTACCAAATAAAATTACGCGGAAACCTTGTGGCTAATATCCCTCCCCTTCAATGAACTATTTGGTGCATCTTGGGTACCTTTGCTTTGTTTACTCAAAATAAACGAAGACCAAATTGTCACAAAATATGCTGAAATTGAGATATTGTTCTGCAATCTAATTTCTACTGCAACGTACTCCAGATGATTACATATCTAAATCATGGACAAATTACTTGAAGTATAGTGATCGTGACTGAAATGCAAGTTGTAGCTGTACGTAGAAGTGTAGATCGGAATTCATCTCATTTGGTCAAATTTTGTGCTCGGACCCAGACCTATATAGAAGGATCGATATAGTATGATTGCACAGTTGAAGGTAACAGACAATACGCTTTTGTTTCATGTCGCATCTTATGGATAGACGACGAAAAGGACTCAGAAGGTTATATTAACAGTCAAGTCAAATCAAGGAATGGCTTTATACATCTCGAGAGGTGGGTATTCAGCAATTACATAACCACAGTGTCAACAAAAAGTGGAAAAAAACAACAACAATATAATACACCAATTAAAGGACGTGAAAAGAACAGCAACTACAAAAACCAATGGCATATCCGGGTGTTTATTATGAGTTTAGTTTAGCGTTTGGAGCAGATTTCCTGCAACGAGTTCATAGTTTGTTAGAAATCTGGCGAGATAAGGGACAATAGACCGCCTGTAAGCTTCAATGTGTCTTTATTATAAGTTTGTGAGTGGAACGGGTGGATGAGTGAAAAAACAGTGACTAAGGGCGGAATAAAGAGAATGGAAAACACAAGATAAAATTTTGCTGGAGAATGTTTTACAGAACTTGATTTTATGTGTCATCGCATAATGTACCAGATGTTCCCGAGGTATGAGACTACAAACTGACAGAAATTCGAGGGATGGGGAAATGAGTTTGAGGTCCTTGTTCAAAAGACCAGAGAAGAGAACAGGGGACCCATAAAGCCAGGGAGGCAAAACGCACGCAAAAACAAAACGCCTGATGAGATGGTTTGGAATGGAAAGTGATTTAAGACGTAAAACCTAAAACGTAAGCCGCCTGACCTTTAGAAAAACGTCATTAACGTGGTCAGACCAGGTGAGGTTACGACTGAAAATAACGCCTAGGTTTTTGACAGACGGTTGTCGTTCCATTTGGTCACTGAGGGTAGATGAAGGTGGGCTGGTGTTTGATAGTTCATCATACTTTTGCCCTTTCAAAAAAGAAAAAAATTACGTCATTACATTTTTGGGGGTTCGTGAGGAGGTTCCTTTGTTGAGACCACTCGACTATTTCAGACACGTCTTCTTGTAGAGTCGTTTTAAATGATGAGTTGAGGTAGGGAAGTCCGAATATTATATCGTCTGCAAATTTGACGAGAAGAGAAGAATTGCTTACAGGCATAGAGGAAATGTAAACAGAAAATAGAAAAGGGGATAAAATAGCTTCTTGCAGTATGGCCTTTGAGGAGGGCAACGATGAAGATGTACGACCGTTGTAATGTGTGAACTGCTGACGGTTAGAGAAACAGTTGGCCAAGAGTTCAATCGGAGAAGGTTGAACTCCTCCCGAAGAGAGGGTATTTAACGAAGTTTATCGTTCACTTGTCTTGGAAGCATCACTGTAGTCAAGAAAACATATGCGTACAGACTTGATTTTCTTATCCAGATTGGATAAAACATAGTGGGACAGATAAACAAGGGCATCCAGGGTACCACGGGGATAGGTGGTGGCAAACTGGTTCGGGCCGACAAAATTGAATGGTGTAGTCTTAAGGAGGAGCCTCTCAAACACCTTCAAGACAACTGAGGTGCAGGCAATGGGAAGGAATTTTGAGGATCCTTTCTTCGGTACAGGGGCGATTGAGGCTATTCTCCAGCGATCGGATATACGTTGCTGAAAAATATAATCATTGAAAGGTTCACTCAGTATAGGGGAAAGGAAGGCAGCACATTCTTTCAGGACAGCGAGTGAGACTCCGTCGGAACCGCAGGACTTGGGAGAATTTAACTGAGCCGACTCTCGATAAATATCGACAGGTGCAACGTTGGAGACTGGATCAGTGGTGTTTATTTCATATCAATTAGGTAGAAAAGTTAAAGCGGTTCCACCGTTGATGAAACTGTGATTGAGACCATTTACATCTACCGCAGCAAATGAGCGGTGTGAGGATTTCATGCCGGAAATTTGCATGAGGGCTTGCCAGGTTTCACGACTACCTTTGTTATAAAGCGAAGCAGGGGCTTATAAAGAGTTCGGCCTTCGACGTTCAGCCCGGATGGATTTAGAAAGGGAGCGCACATCTTCGCACTTATGCATTTTGAAGGCGCGCTTCTTTCTACGATGGACTTATTTGAGGTGTGTAGAAGAGAATCAATCGGGACGATTATAAATTGTCTCTAAGGCACAACAGACATCCAAACCAAAGTTTAAGTAGCTTGTTAAGTGATCACAGAAAACGGAAGGGTTGGGATCAGAAAACAAATTAAGGTCGGAGTGTCTGATCATTTCCCTTAACATCGTGAGATTTTCTGGTTTTCTCTCTTACTAGAAGCTTGTGATCACGACTTCGAGTAAAGAGACGATGGCTCATTCTGGTAGAGGGGAAAACTTCAACATCGAATGATCAGACATTCCCAGTGGGGGTTGGCGTTCTACAAGAAGTAAATTGGGAAGGTTGATAAAAAATCAAGATGTGCATCAAGCCTAGTGAGAAAGGTGATAATGTTTTGAAGACCTAAGGAGGTTGAGAGACGAGTATTGGAATTATTGAAATCACCACAAATGATACAGACTAAAGTATCTACATATTCAATCAAAGTAGTTGAAAGAGAATCATAAAAACCATTAAGAACATGAGATGAGCAAGAGGGGGCTATATACACATTTACAAGAATAAGTGACCGAAAAAAGCTAAATTGTCTAGGCTTACCTTGAATTGCTGATGCGTTTATATAACGTGTGGAATAAGAAAACACATTTTTGGTCAGATGACATCGCTGATTTTTGACAAACATGATGACGCCACCTCCCCGTCGGGAATAAGGAACAGGACGAACGACACAATAGCTAGCGAATCCATCCAGGTGTATTTCATCAGCAGTTTCATTGTGGAGCCAACTTTCTTGTAGCATGATCACACCTAGTTGGGCATATTCTCGTTGCTTGATTAAGCTGGTGAGATCGGTCATATTTCCGATAAGAGATCGGACGTTAGAACTGTGAATGATGGGAACACACAAGCGGGATATGGTTTGTTTCCGAAGAGCAACTTTCCAACCGGCTAGATGCTTCCTCGGATTTTTCGAAAGCTTTCTGAACGTCCGTTTGGTTTTATTCCTTATAGTCCGCCCAAAAGAGGTTGTCGCTGCACATTTAGTCCATTTGATGGAATGCATGAAATCCCGGGTGTATTTGATCAAATTTGTCATTACTGTAGTAGCACAAAGGCTGCCTTGGCAACCAAGGTAAAAGTTCATGCGACACAGTTATGGTTATGCAGTGAATAATCTGATGATGGAAAAACGGATAGCGCGGCCAAAATTTGAAGGCCCACCGGTACCCTTGGAGGAACCTGTATCTGTAAGGCTGGTCGGTTTATGTTTGAGTCAGTTATTACCTCATTGGAAAGCCGCTCTTTTGAGCGGGTTCTGCACACTGAATTCCAAGACTGTCAAGAAGTTTGCTCCACCAATGAGCTTTATTTGAGTAACTGGTCTACAAGGCTGTTCTGTCACAAACTTATCGAACCAAAGAACTTTGTTCTTAGCGGTCAGTTTCGAGTTTATACGCCACCAGAATTATTTGTCGCTTAACAGTCATCAACTCCCTTTGGAATGTAAAGTGATATGAACTGGGAGTAAATTTAGTTCATCCGAAAGAGGCCGTATTCGGTTAGTCATTTAAACATGCAATGAAGCACATAATTGAAGGTATGACCGACTGAGAAAGAAACATGATCGGTTAAACGGCGTGGCCGTCAATTGAGAAGACTGAGATTTGTGTTTATACGTGAAATCACAACGATAGAGAGGAAATGATTCTGTTGATGTTGGTATGTCCTCCGAGCTGGAAATGTGGTTCACTGGGCATCATCAGTGCAATTTCGAAGTTGCAAACCAGTGTTAGTCCAATGCCGCTATTACGAAGAAAGCTGTTATTTGTACTGTGACATGAGTGCTTATTTTCAGTCACAAGCGAACACTCACTGACACTTGTTGGATGCAAGAAACGTGTGGTAATGGGAAATCATTGAAGTCAGTGTTCGGGAAAGTAGAACTGTAGGAAGCAGATGAAAGGACTTGTATCATTGTATCAGGAGCACACAATGGAACACATTGGAGACAAATTGATAACTTGATAACTAGTCCAAATTAAATGATTCGGTATACTGCTGTCTATTTCAGAATCGTTTCGACAGAAACCTCAAAACAAAGTGTTTCAAAACATAACTAGATAGGTATAGCACGCAACTCCTAAGCGTGAGATCACTCCGGGGATGCAAAATACACCTTCAGACTACCGTTCGATAGGATGGAGTGAATGGGCACAGTAACGGTAACAGGGACATTAACTTGCTTTCTCTATTTGCATATTTGAAGAAATCCGAATCGGGATCAAATAAAACTTTGGACTCGTTTATTACATCCAATGATCTATAATTGAAAAGGGCAATCAATGAAATGGTGAACAGTGGTAATAAATCAGGATTGACTAGTTAAGATTTCTTCCAACATTTTGGGGAACCCCGTTTAAAATGAGGTGATGGGAAAATGGACAAAATCTACTTTTGAACTAACAATAGTGACAAGAAATGAATGCTGGGGGTAATGAAGAAGAAATGCAAACCACATAAACAGGTATATTCATATTCCACAAAACACTACTTGTTATTGTATTCAGGTTCAGTTCACATACTCGGTGACCTAAGACCTATGATTTATTTGTGACGAAGCCCATGTGCATGAAAAGTCGCGAGATGGAATATTATTCGATCGGTCTTTCCATTCGATTAATTTTCTGTGCCAACGCTTGTCTCGGAATTTAGCATGTTCATCTATTGGTTTTAGTGATCAGTGTATTGATTACATTTGTGGAATATAAGTTGTTTGGTAAACACTGATGTGCGTTTATCAAATATCACTAAATATGACTGAAATGAGAAAAGTTACGTAGGTGAAAGCATTGCTTGTGGAATGTAAAACTGATTTAATTATTATCTAACACAATGCTCTAACTGTTTTCTTTGGGCGTTAAATTTAGCCACGGATAAATAAACCGAGATCCAATAGAAATGATAAAAAGTTTTTAATCCGAATTGAAAATCCGACAGTGTATCAACATTTCTCCACATGTTATGGTGTGCAACTAACGATTACTAATTTCAACAAATCGGGTTTCCAATCTGACGTGTGACGTGTGAACAAAAGCGATGGAATTTGGTCTCACTGAGAGGCAATTCAATTAGCAGCCGACAAATGCTCTTTGGAAATGGAAAACTAACTAATTCGCTTTTTGTATCCATTCAAAATCCACTCCCTCTTTGCGCTATGATTAGTTATTTTATTATTCAACATCATTCATCATAATTGTCATGCATCAAAATGCAGTGACGCGAACATCACAAAGTTTGTGAGATAATTAAGATACGTTTGTAAGATGATTAAGGGAAGGGCTCATTTAAGGAAGTGGAAAAGAAAACGAACCTCTGTTGTCAACGCAGAGTGCTCACCATTACGAGTCGTCTAGACTGACTACAGCTGACGACTGTTGTGTCCGACCCAGTTATTCACGGGTACGCGAACACACGCCCATGTACTCGTCATCGGACGATTGATCGACCCACTCGATAGACACGTCCATCGGTCGCCTAGTGCGTACACACAGACACATATGTACCAATGTGAATGACGTCTGACCTTGGTATGTCTGTCTGAACAGTTCTCTCGCGTGCGCTTGCCTATTCACTCAGAGTTCAGGACTTCTGGTACGCTATTCGTTTCACTTCTGCCTACAAATAACTTACGTGTGCAAATATTTCATATTGCGATCGCCAGTCACTGTATACCTGGTCTAAAGCAAGCACTTGATGCAAACCGTATACTTGACGGAGACAACCGAGTCCTGGTCTGATCAGGTGGAGACTGGCGCCACAGGCTAAAACTTGAAAGAATTTCGCAACTAAACCCACCCCGTCAACCGTTAGTTTTTGCAGTCAATGCAAGAATAATAATACTTAATTGAGCCAATGGCTGTCATTCTGTCAGCAATTTTCCACTATATGATATGTGAGAGTATGACAGTTATGCCCGAAACAAGTGTTGGCTAACCAGTGCGTTTTCTCAGCGCCCTCACATTAATGCTAGAACGCTTAAAGCAAGCTCTCCTTATAAAACTTGAACTATCAGTGATTTACTTCAGTACCTACTTTATGATTCGTACTGGCGTGCACACGCTGTTTACTACCTAACGGATTGCATTCCTTGTCGGATCCCATTGTTCATCTAATCCGCTTCGTTGAAGGGTTTCTAGCTCATGTCTTATCATTTCCCTACTATACGGGCAAGAGCTGGAGCAAACGAACAATTATGTGTTAATCGGTGTGGTGACTGTCACCGGCCCCCAAGAGGAAAGCACATTACGGCTAGTGCTTAATCCAACTCACAGTGTGTGGTCGGGTCGGACCCCCAAGCTTGTACCTAACCACGCAAACGGTAGCTTCAATGCAAATAATATATAATTATACTGCAAGGTGTAGTGTTAAATAAAAAGACAAGCAGTCTGGACACAAAGTGTTCAATTATCAGTTTAAAAAAAGAATACGAGACAAAATCGTCACACCCTGAGATGGCATACAAAAATCTGGAAAAGGCAAAGCAAACGATGTCTGTGAAACCGCGTTCGTTTAACACACTGGTAGAAGAACGTCGTTTGCAGGTCTTTCTGTCTATGTGGAAGAAACTTGGTTGTAGAACTCTTGTGCATTATAACCACTCGCTAGGCTGAAGGAAAAACCAATAATTGCAAAAAGCAAGCAGGCTCCGTACGGAAGTTGTGGGAATTCTGCTAGTTTCGCGATCGAAGTGAGAAATTAAATTAAAAGAAAAAATATTGATAAGGGAGAAAGATGGCGGTGAAGACAGTACACAAGGAATATAATGCAATACGGTGAACGAAATCCAGAATGACAAATTTAGAACATTCGTAGTGCGTGAGACGTATCTGTCTAAATCAATGAATTTGGAAGAGTTATAACTACAGTTTTTAATTAGATAGCTGAGCGTGTGCATTTCACTACAAACCGTTCTTCGTTTTATGGCTCACAAGTTGTTGGGGGGAAGTTAAACTATGAAATACAATGATTTCCAGATATTTGGTTGCAACACCGGAAAACTATTAAGGATTGTAATGAAGAGTTCAGAAATCGAGTGAGAACTTTTGAGACAACTTGAGGGATTGTCGAATGCTTGAGGAAGTGCTTGAATAACTGCGAAAAAATTACCTTTGTCTATGGAAACAAACATTACAATAATGTAATTTGTTTCAGTTGAGAGATATTGGTTGAAAGTTCCAAGGCCGTTCCACTCATGCTGTAGCACTTTACCTTTGACAAATAAACCCATAGCGATTACCGGCCACAAAAATGTTTAGATACGATGTAATTGCCACTCCATCAACTCGGAAATTGTTATAAGGAGAACAAGAAAAAAGCATAAGAATTTCGGCAAGTGACCATGGGAGCATGCCGGAATAATTGTACGTTACTTAGATTGCACAGCACATTTCAATCAAAACGTTAACTGAACGTTAATTGTTATTTCGAAACTTTTCAAGCGCTTTTCAACGGCCGCAACAACGATTTCTCACTAGCCAGTCTGGGTCATACTCATTTATACAACCGTGATTTTCCTTTTTAATGCCGTCGCTTAGGAAGGAAGGTAAGAGCCCATGAAGTGTCTGAGCAGAAAAAATCAGGGGGCTCGGTGAAACGTTCCAGACACACACACACACAATCACAAAATTGGTGCAGTTCCATTGTGTGCATGTATCAATGCTACTTTCTGATTAGTTAAAACTACAATCGTGTTGAATCACTTTCTATCGGACTCATAAAGAAGCCCAATATCTGTTTAAAAGATTGTGAGATATTGGTACAGCTTCTCTTTTGAACCGCTACCTAATGAGAGTAGGAGAACGGAAAATGTAGTGTATTATGCAACCAATATGAATATTCACATGTAATGCATGTCGTCTTACTCAGATCACTGCGGACGTTGCGCAATTTATAGACAGCGCAGTTCATTCATAAATATTTCCATTCACCAAAACCTCTGCACTTATTGTGGATCGAAGAAAAGACGAAATGCTTCTAAGTGGATATCTAATTGTATACGATCGCATGAAAGCTATTTTAAACATTCAGTTCAGTCAGTTTTAGGCAGGAAGTGATAAAAGAAGTTCGTTGAATAGCAAAATCAATATGAGTATGTTGACGGAAAGACCCATTCGGTCTTCTAGTACAGTGTTAATAACACCCGTCACTCCGAATAGTTGTATTATACGTATCGTCGACATACTTAAAAAATATGAGATGAATCAGGTTTGTGTGGTTCAACTCGATTTCAGTGGTATCCAAAGGTTTGGTCATCGACTGAAAATATATTTATTGAACTCCGCTGTTCAGTGCAGACAATTGATAGCAGTGAAAAGTCTTGTGTTTTCGAAGTGAAACAGCAATTTCATTCTTTTTCAATCGGTATTTCAGTCATCTAAAAGTATTTGAATTTGTTGATTGGTACATGTGAGTATACTCCTGAAAAGAAGACAAGGATGTCCGCATTTGTTTTCTACACTACAGTAACATATTTAATACAACAAATACCTCTAAACATCCTTTCTTATTGTTTTGTTTTGGATTATCCTAACTAAACCCATCATCTCAGACCATTCTACAATACACCATAACAGACGCTGTGGAGTGGTGTTAGCAAAGGACCACAATATGAACTCCTAACATTCAATGACATAACTTTCTCTCCTTTGAAAATTGAACGTATGACGAATTGTCAAATAAAAGTCTTCCTTTACTCATCATAAATCACCAGACGTATCAACTACCATCACTCACATAGCATGTTGTTAGTTTCAACCGTAACCTCACATGTTCTGTGCACGTTACTGATGTATTCCTGAAGGTCATAAGGCTACTGATTTATGTTTTGCGTCCTTGATCACTTTCTATCCCTGTTCATCTCATAAGGCGTTTTGTTTTTGCTCACGTTTTGCTCCATTGGCTTTATCGGTCCCCTGTTATCTTCCCCGATATTTTAGCATGGGAGACAAACTCATTTCGCGATCCAAACGTTTCTAACCTTATGCAGTTAGATAGCCCTGAAACATCTGATATGTAGTACGTATGTAGTAGTATGTAGTAGCATTCCACTTCCAAGCCTGTAAGACGCTCATGCAGAAGATTTTATCTCATTCTTACCATCCCTATATCCCGCTCTTACTCAATGTCTTTCTTATTTCACCATCCAGTTCGGTTATAATCTGTAAAAGGTACGCCCGTACGTAACACGACTTCTGTCGTTTCGTATCTTGCTAGCTTTCTCACAAACGTAGAAAACTTTGCAGAAAATCTGCGCAAGAAGCTAATCTAAATTGGTCATAAATACCATGGTAAGCCATTGGTTGTTGGTTGTTCTTGCTGTTGTCCGTTTATTTGTTGATCACTATAGTACACATCCCAGTGTTTAACGAATTGTGGTTATTTGGTTGCTGAATAACCGCTCCTTGGTGTACATAACGCGATTCGTCGAATTGACATAGCTTGCCTTTATATGCGTATTCAATTATAATTGGCGTGAACACGTAATAATGGTATTTAGACGAACGTGAGGTGAAAGACGTTAGGATTATTGTGGGACTTGGTGAATGTGAGAAACATTTGTGCAGACCAACTGTCATGAAATAATCAAATATAATAATGATAATGAATGTTTCTACCTCCACTTTTGTCTAGTGAGTATACAAATGTACAGCCAACTTTCAGGAAGTGGGAACTGACCATAAAACGACTACTTGGAGAAATAAAATGTGCTTGAGGACATTCGCTGAAATTTCTCAAAACGTTCCATATGAACCTAGTCGTAATCAGCGGATGCAGAAAATTTGTTCTGACGTAGTGTGCCATTAATCAGAAGTCTATGTACATTCACCGGGCGTTGCACTGTTTAAGTCCAATTATGTAATTTTGCAATGCAACAAGTGACTACTAGCCTAATCGGGTATCTAAAAGGGAGCAATTTTATGTGATACCAGTTTGGAGACGTTTGGGAACAGACCAAATGTTATAGTATTCAAGGAAACCTGTGTAAAGTCGTTCACTATATACTGATTCACTTTAAAACCGTCTGATAAAAAGAACTGTGCATTTCCAT
>UZAN01039897.1:18522-51254 GCA_900618425.1 Echinostoma caproni
ATGTTTTCCTTACGCACAGCCCCACAAAACCAGAACGATGCTTTTTCTCTCACATTCCACGAGATAACTCACCGTTACCAGATAGGAATAAACATGGCAGTTTAGCAAACTTTTCCATTTAGGAGGCGAATAATGGTTCCCATTTGATGCCACTTCTAGCACTGTATTTCAGATCCATTATAGAATACTCACAGTCGATAAAGATTGTGCAAATCCGTGTTTTTGCCTATCTCTGTTTATCGTGACAGCACGATCTGAGCACGAAATCGAATTTTATTGATTCCAACCAAAAACGGCCTTGACATTTTCCTGTTTTCCCGGTGGATCCATATGGAACACCTCATGATAATGTAAACTTGCTTTCCTGTCCAAAATAGCAATTTTTTCTTTTCCCACAGACTCGTTCGGCTCCTGAACGCAATGAAGTTATTAATTATCTATATAGTTCTTCAAAAGCCATCAGGATTTCACCAAAGCTGGTCTTACAATACAGTTCTATGCAGCTGTTGGTTCATCCAACTTAACACCCTTCTGATGTTTATATAATTTGAAGAAGATGCACAGTGCAGAAGTCGCGTTTTCATGATGAGTTGCTGGGATTTATGGTTTTCTCTTTAATTCTGTGTATTGTTACGACGTCAAACTATCTGGTGAAAGAGACAAGTATTCAGTCTAAAGTGAAATTTACCACCCAACTGTTGGGGGATAACAACCATTTCATAGATTCACACTGGAGCCTCGAAACCTCTCACTCAGTGTCCTGTAGTCTGTTCACTGCTAGAAATATCTGAAGGAGAACGACTCAACCTTTATGCTCTGGATTCTTTCGTGCATAACATACCCTCATTTCTTGGGAATCAATAAGAATCTGTTACAGCCAACGTTTAAGAATGCAATATTTCACAGTGAAATGGTTTCAGAGAGAAGCCTCTTTCGATTCAAGCGGTGCACTTTTTGTGCTCCTGCTACTAATATTTTATCGTGATTGCTTGTATCTCGCTGGACATCCTTAATTCATGACGTTTTATTTGCTTTCCCTTGCAGGTTCATCTTTAACTCCGGTCCAAGGAGGACCTGTTTGCCAGTGTTTCCTTCCAACCCCGTTTCCCGGTCGTATCGTCGCTCTGTCATTCATCCGCCGTAGCCCGTAAAGCTTCGTATCTTCTCCAGCTGTAACAATACGAGCCGTGGGACCTCGTATCGCGCATTTCTGTTTACTTCACTTCACTACACTATTACATTACACTATATTTAACCGTTCAACAGACTACTCTTTTAGTCGGAAAAGGTTTATACACCACAGTAGCTACGTTTGTCCGCTTACGTTATGTTACGAATAATACGTTACTCAGAGTTCAGGTTGTTTTCATTTTTATCGTTCGGCCCATATTCCTGTTCATTGGGTATCCTTCCTTAGGCAACCTACGCTTAGAGATCTGGTCCATCCACGTTGAATTTACCTAGGCATCCCTACAAACTCCCACACTGATTACAAAGCGAGATTTCTGTGAGAGCCCAAATTAATCATAAATCGATCCATGTGTTGTGGTTTTCCCAGATCTCAGATCATTTACCACGATGAATCAAAAAAGGTTGAAGCATGTGTTAACCTCTTCCAAAGATATCGTCACTCAATCATTCACCAGCCTAATTTTACCTTTTTCTAATCAAATTTTCCCTCTCTGGCTCGATCGAAGTGGAATAATGCTAAGCCTCTACAAAATCACGCGGTTTATCTACAATCTCCTAATCCACCTGACTTTTATTTCACCCATACCGTACTTTCTAGCCTATGAGTTGATTGATTGATTCCCTGCCTTTACTTGAGAATAATTTACGATAATCTGATAGCACACAAAAGTTTATGATTAGTTGTGATAATAATACAAAGAGTCACTAGCATAAAAACGGCATTAGATGAGCCAGGGACTCTGTGTGAAGCTGAGATCAAAAGGATTATTAAACATACAACTGCTTTATTCATGGGTTTTCAGTAGTGGCTAGTAGGCTGACTTGCTGCAAAGTGTCGATAACAAATGAAAACAATCAGTATGTTCCACATAAGCAACTTATCTCTTGGTAGGTGCACAGTACATGCTCTTGCACAGTGAAGCACTACTGGCAACTGGTAAATCAATACTCTGATCAAATTAGATCTTTGTTATCACAGTAATGGATGCGTGCTATATCAGGTATGGATGAGATGTAGCAAGACAGTCAGAGATAGCCTTGATAGCCCCAGTGGACAGCAAGTAGGACTAGGATAGCCCCCTTTTTATAAGGCTCCAGAATTCGGTTGATAGTCTTTGACACTGACTCTTGATACGAACATAACATGTGTGCGGAACTTCAGGGTTGAGTAACAAGTTGACTCTAGTTCGCGAACAAACATAAAATACCTGAAATTCCCGAATGTCTCGATATCCCATTTGTATTTGTCAACACCATCAGTCTATGGACACCTTTTCCATTTGGCTTTAAGCTCAAACTACAGTTTCATAACCCGATGCACTTGGACTTTTCAGTATTTCCCACAGAAACGATTGTCTTTCGTTTGAAGAAATGGGTAATGAAGTTACTAGATAATTCAAAAATCTTTAATTATCATTTGAAGCTTTACAGATGGACCTTGCTCGGCTTTCGATGTCAAAGGTCACCTGATTGTATTCGGCTTGTGTATACAAAAGTGATGTAGAACGTGAAAACCTCGTGTTCATCATTCCGCGACTGGGTTCCATAATCAGCCCACAGGATCAGCTGTCCTGGGATGCTGTCTGAGCCATCTTGACGATACTTGTTTCTTGTGTATGAGTTCTGTCCATTTTGTCCGCCACGCAGTGCGAATCACCAATCGATCAAACATAACTCATCCGCGTTTTGCTGAGTTGCAAGAGCGCGCTAGTCATACAACACGAAGAGTTCGGATACTTGCGCGTTTGATCATATGCGTTGGGTGAATATAGGAACAAACACCCACGCAGCTTGTGTCGCATGTGAATATTGCATGACAATGCGCTCACGCGTCACACTGAGTGAATGCGCTGAACTCACACGGTATTGACCAAGTCCGAGATGCATACCGTTTTGGCAGGGTCGAGAGAGAAATAGGTAGAGGCTTTCACTTGCCAACACGATTGCACTCAAAGTGAGTAAAACCCGATTTTTCTGGTAAAATATTATTCTGTCAAAATTCAACAGCGATAAACTTCAATGTAAAATGATTTCTTACTGTAGAACAGTGTCATATTATTCATTCTGGAAACCCTTATGAGATATGTATACTTTCCCTCTTAATGTATTGTTCCGGTGCGTTTATATTTTTTTCATTGTTACCTCCTTTTATTCAACACATGGTAATACAATTTTCAGGAAGGAGGAAGAGGCCAACCAAAGTGCTGCCGCACAACAATCAAATGAGGAATGTCAGGCCAGTGGTGGTGAGAATTGAACACACGTCCTCCGGAGGTAATAATTTTGTTGAAGTTACCACTACCCCATCGTCGCAATAAGTGAAGTATCTAAGCCACAAATGAACAGTAACGTGGTAAACTGAATGCATAACAGCTCATCAAAGAGAGTCATTTGCTGTGAACGGTTATGGTATGCTAAATGGATTTTTAGTCCAAAACCTGTGCCAGTTGATCACTTAAATGCGATCTGTGTGAGTGACAAAAGATAGTTCAAATTCATCGTTTATGTATAGACACCCTTAGTTTAGTTTTTTGTAAACAATTGATTAATTCAATACAGTATTAAATTTTAGGCTCTTGTGTGCGCCACTGATGTATAATTGGAGATGAATCTATCAATGAAGGGTAACGTATATCCCTTTGTGTGGATACAGTAAAACATTGTCGATCTTTGATAATGGCATTTTCTGAACGATCAATTACCTCATGGCTACTCCACTCCAGTGATGAAAGCTTATTCTACTCCCCTTGAACTACTTTATATTACACAAAACCTGCTATGGAGTTTAGTTTGCATCGCGCCAGTCCGGCCCTCAGAACTGAACATCGGCTAGGGGTACGTATGCGGTTCACTTCATTCATTAATTGTATCCAATGCTAGGTAATAAAATTGTGTGAACGCATTAAAAATCCACGTGCCTCTTAACTACCACGATTTTTTCCCGTTCCACCCTGTTAATCGTTTCATCGTATCCTTACGGTTGTGGTACATCGAAATTGTCGCGTTCTTCCAAAAACCGTCCATTTAATTTTATGTCAATTTTTGTTTTCTTTAGAATTTATGAGTGACGGGTTAATTGCCGGAGAATATACATCATTCGTGCCAAAACGATAGTGTTCCCAATGTTCAACACGGTACTTAACTGTTTATTCCCCTGTGTGTCCCAGGCAGATTTATATTGTTAGCACAACTGTCAGACAAACCACGATATTATTAACACACAGTGACTAAACCGTTTCAAGCAATAATAACAGATGAGCATACAGTCGTGAGTAAATCATTAGCACACAGTGGCTAGACTCCTGCTCTGCTGATCTGTTAAACGGTTTCGTCTGGTTATTTTTCTGATTCTAAATTGTAATTATTCTTTCGTCTTCAGCGGACAAGGATTTCAAACAGCAGAACTGTTTTGCTGGCCTGAAGTGGGTTTTATTATATTCTCAGTCTGTTGGGTTTTAACAGTTTTACAGTTTGATTGCACTGTTTCGCAGACCATTGGTTCGTCTGCAGTAGAATTAACTTTTGGGTGCTCTCGAATTCCCGAAGAGTCCATGTCATAGGGAATGGAATCATCGGCTGTCGCTTGTAGTTGCATTTGACACCAGGTTCTGTCCGCAGCACTATTGGCTCCCCAAATTTGGAGACAGACGAACTGTTGCTCATTGAGGAAATTCGAATCTCAGAATATAGTTGCACCATGACGCAGAAACTCTGCCAGAGTACCAGTATTCAATCAATCACCCATATTGTTTGCGTCTTATAGCATATTTTATTTTTGACCATTTATCGTCCTCACTCCAGGTGATTTTACGAAAAGTGCCTGCTTTTAATTTCCAAATGTTAAACTGTTCGGAAATCGATGCTATTAAATCATCCACGATACACACATAACAATATGGGATTTTACGTCATATCAACTCATGCAAAATCTAAACACAAGCAGAGAGGCAAATACTTGAATTATACTTCTTTTCAACCCCGGTTTGACTGTAGAACCCCACATCGCCATCCACTATGTTGTCTTAAATTGCGCCACTCTAAGTGAATCAGCTGTCTCATCTGCGACATTATTATTATCCGATTCACGTTATCTTGCCTGTATATTACCGAATGAGAACAGCGTTTCCACCAGATCTATTTAATAAAACCCCAAGTGATTATTCTGCTTCAGTCTGTTGTAGTTCGGAAACCGTGGTGAGCTAGGTGAAGGAGGTACCTCGGAACGTATTACTTTTTAATGGTGCTAACAGTTGATTCTAAACACATTTTAATGATAGTATAACATTTAATCCCCATGGCTGATTTGAAAATCCTCGGTGAAATAATAGATGTGAGGTTGTAAAAAACAATCCACGGGAATCCAGATAGCTTACGGCAGTGGTAATTAACCGCCATCACCTTTTGTTTGTTCATCTTGAGCGCTAATTAAATTTGGTTAAAGTGGCATAATAAAATTATAAAAGAAATGAACGAATGATATTTGCAATAATAAAGGGGTATCTTTTATGGTTCTTGACTGGAGAGTTCATTGGTCAAATTGCCAGGCAACGACAGCAGAGGTGTGCAAAACACCATAATTGTTGACCTTCTCCGAAGAATTAGCGCCCATTCTGTAGTTCAGATCTTCTGCGTGTCTCAAAAGATGTGAAAAAACGTCCAACATAAGTCTTTTCAGAAACTATTTATTCGATTATGGTTCTACAAATGGATAATTATGCGGTAATAAATACAACGTTTACTGATGTTTGCCAAACACATGCAAAAATGTTGCTTTTCGCTCATTGAGGAATTCAACTATTAAGATAATGTGAAAAATTAGTTATTACGGGAAATTCAGAAGTGTTTTTCAGTACGTCTCCAAATTGCTAATTACAGTACTTAAAACAGATTTGTCATTGCAGTAGCCGACCAACTGCACAGAGAGAAATAACAAAATGTACCCCGAGAACCGTCGTATAATATGCATTTGTATTAGTGAGCATTCGTGTTGTTTCGTTCTCATGTCTGCTGTTACCATGCTTTCGATGCCAACATTGGTAATGTTATCTGGGTGCAGTGCAAACGCTTGCATTGTTCTCGGTTTTAATTTGTCGTACACTTCTTCACTTCAGTATTTACATCTTTTTGTTTTAATAAAATATGTATCACCACATAAACAACACTGATATCGAGCTCTGCATTTGCGTGCTTTTAGTCAGCTTTCTGTGAGCATTAGATAGATGAGAACTGTATAAGACTACCGCACATGGGAGTTAACATTACGGTGGGTCAAGTGAACCATATAAGTAATTGCCTAATTACGTAAGATATTCGCTGTTGAATGAGCGAACAAGAGTGCAAGTTTAGAAAGAGCTGCATTACGTATTAAGAGCGTAGGAACAGTAACGTAATCAAAATCGGTCAATTGCGACCAATGGATAGTTCGTTATTGCCACACTACACCAATTCCTCTTGGTAAAGTCAGAAATTAATTGAAATGAATATGTCAAGTTTCCACAATAGAAAATTAGTCAAGCTTTTGGGTCAGATGAGTTACATCATATGGAGGTGGGAGACTTGGTGAGATGGACGGAAGGAGGACCTTGGGATAAAGCAATTTCTATGGCAACAGCAAATGCATCACGAAGAGGTTTCCACCACACATTTCAGGCTTCAAATAGTTTATGACAACCGTACTTATGTGTATGTCGAATAATGGACTCCATGTTCAATTACTGCAGTCTAGTTTATGATCATATATTAAGAACACATGAAATTATTGACCAATAAGAATGCTACTGATGTTATTTTAATTGCTGTATTTGAAATGATAAAAAGAAACGTTTACTTTCCATATTTCATAGAAAATATTCTGTTTTTCTCTCGAGCGTGAATAAAATTTTATCAATTTCTCTTCCATTACTTTTCGAATCTTTCAGTCCTGGTGGATGGTTGCAATTCTTTTCGCATCTTGATTACTACTCTCGTTGGACTTTTGAACGCGATTCTATCTCCACTTAATTATGGATTTAAAAACTTGTATAGCATATTCTGTGTGCGGTCCAATGCATGTTGGAAATATATCGGTTTAAAATGTCCATCATGCTGATTTGGATAATCCAAAATGCTTTTGACACGGTGATTCCATTCTAACACAATGTGTGAAAAGTCGTAAGCTCTTCCAAACGATAAATACCAAATCCAGGTTTCCAGGTTCGTGTGAAGAGCTAACCCTGTAACACAATGATATTACCTCATCTTTTAACGATTAATTTGACTTCATTGAAAAACGTTCATCAATCATCTGCATGGAGTGTCCCTTCCAGTATTTCATATTCCTCACGACGTTTAACCGTGCTCCGTGTTTTGGCCTCGTCGAGGAATAGTGAGTGTTGTGCACCAATCATGTCTGGGGTATCGTTTACAAGAACAGCGAAATTGTTAGGGTCAAGTACCCCCCACCCCCCGCTTGAAAAACCCCATGAACTGTGCCGGTTGATCCCAAAATTGAACCATTTATTCAAATTGACGTGGTACTTGCTAGAAAATACTTCTCAATATTACCAAAACCAATGTAATTTTGGTGATTTTGCAGCAGCCTTTTTGCGGTCCACTCGATCATGAGCTCCGGGGAAATAAGAATAGACCACGTCCGTCACCTCACCTAGGTCGATTAGTTTTGTTTAATCATCTCCTCCTGTTGAGATGACGTCACACCATTCCAAAAAATTCCTATCAACAAATCAGCAGCAATTGATTATGTTACTTCCGAAAGCAAAAGAAGAAGTTAAGCCCGTTGATATTCACTTTTATAGTCAAATCTGTAATTAGTTGAAATAAAACTATGTTTCCATAACCGATAACCTATCGTTCTGTTGAACGTCCACTGGTTGAAAGCAGCTACTATTTTAGATCTTTCAAGGGTTTCTGCGATTTTTAATATATGCTGTTCTCTACCGGCAGTCAAATAGTGGGGAAAAATTAAATCTTTTCTTTTCGTTGTTTCAGTCACGAAGATAATAGATGTCATTTAGAGACACGAAAGCTATGGTGGCAGATGTCAAAATCCATTATTTGTGAGCTGCAATAAACACTTAATAAGAAGGTATTTCCAGGAATTCAGCAGCAGCAATACCGCAATGGAAAAGCACCCTGTCGGCCTCATTGCCATATCCCATATTCGACATTCGCGATTCATACTCCCATACGGGATCTCTGAGGTTAGGATAAATGTACAAGCCAGGATTTCTTGATAGTTGCTTTTAATCGATCCCAAAAGTTGAGGAAAAATGTTTCTCAACATGATACAGATAAAAGACTGGGACAATCGAAATCCCTCAACGTATGAAAATGGTTTGCTTTTATCTAGAGTTCCTCGTGATTTCGTCAGCATAGTCTGAATATGCAGAGGAGCGCTGGACGGCATCATTTAAACAAGTGTAGTTTTGGTCAGTCTCATTGAGCACCAGTGTATCAGGTGATCTACAAAGGAGATCAATCGATTCTTATTGAAGAGTGATGCGAAACTAATACAACAAATGACCCCCATCATTACGATGATCACATCTCAGGAAAGACATGCCGGGTAGGTACAATCCAAGGTCAAGAATCTCATCAGTCAGTCGTATTTCACGAATGATAACAGTATCTAACATACAAGTTTAAAAATGCATCCTTTTCTTGACAAGTTTACTAGGCCTTGTGATTTGGTGTGAAATTAGGTAGGAGATTGCCGGTTGAAGGATCCGTTTGAGTACAAATGATTGCTTCTGTAAACCACCGTGCGATTGGTTAACAATAAATTCTTCTATTCTATGCCAGTGAGTGTGGAGAGAGAGAATAGGGATATAGGTTGACAGACTTCGAAACGCATTTAGCCTCAGTATTCAGATGCTTTCTGAAAAACAGTTGCTTTGGTGTCAAATTATTGAAAATCGGTTCTCGTACTTCAGGTGAACTGAATTACATTGCGTCTAATTGCTGAGCTTGGTAATTTGTTTACAAACGTTTCATCACCAGCCGAGGTGACATCATCAGCGGTTGTGACAAACATTGATGATGTCACCTCGGCTGGTGATGAAACGTTTATAAACAAATTTCCAAGCTCGGCGAACAGGCGAAACGAAAGTTTCTGTTGTTCTTTTGCTCAAATCTGAGAGAGCGAAGTGACTGTTTTGGTTCATTTTTACGGTAGTTTGATTGGCATGAGGGATGGAATGTCGGAATAGTAAGTAGATTGATTCGTTTTTCTAACTCCAAATACTTCAGTCCCTTTCGAAAGTTTTCGTCTACACGCGCTTATTCTCTAACTCACGTGCACTCGTCGCGTTTTTGTATATAGTACATACGTTTAGACCGTGGTCGAACGGTATTTTTATTGTGCTCAGATCTTTGAGATCTCTGAGAGACGAACAATTTTTGACCGTGTTTCATCTTTTAAAATGACGCGAAGTAATCTGGGTTTCCTTGTTTGAGATGGGGACGGTTGACCAAATAAGCGCACGACATTCGCCGGATAAATATAGATGTCCATTTGTGCACAGAATGCAAACCATAGACCAAGCTCTTGTATTATTTCTCTCGCTCCCCAATGTTTACTATAGTTTCTCAGTGACAACACGCAATCTAACTGACTGCTCATCTATTTGGTTTGCTTCGTTAAAAGTCGCGTATGTGATGGTTGAAAGTAATTTGAACAACGTATTCACGTGTCTCCGACTTGACGCTGTTCCACAGCTGATTAGATCACATAATTGTAAGACATTTTCGGCAGGGACTGTGGTGTTCGGAGACACAATCGGATATCCCATTTTGGTGTGATACGAAAGATGAAACAAATAAGGAGTTGCAACAGTCAAAATAAAAATTTTCGTGTCGGCTGTGTCAATGATTCTGCGGGGGTCAACTGGTGCTTATCGATAAATTCACAGCAGACAGGAAAGGAACACGTGTACAGGTGCGGTTTATGAAAATTTACTTATTACATCCGCAGTTCAGGTAGAATTGTAACTAGGTAGCTGATCGAGGGCTCACTGACTAGAGCATGATGTTATCTCAGCAACCATGTCATACTATTGCTAGCACAAGTTAAGGAAGCAATGATGAACGTAGATATTCCGGAAAAACTGTAACACCTGTTAGGACGAGTGCATGCACTGGGATAAAAAACACTTTTAAGGAGAAGAATTTCCTAAAATACCTAGAACACAAACCGAACGATCGAAAGTTAGAGTGACAGAGTAATGTGTTGAAAACATTAGGCAACTGTTTTGTCTTTTTCAGTTTATTGTGCTGAAAAACATATCTGAAAACAATAGATAAGTATATGTCCTGTGGTTGGACGCTGTTCTCTTAAGATAATCACAACAGAAATCAATAGGAGGGTGGTTTCGCTCCCCCTCGTTTTTCACTTGTTCGCTAACGGACCACGGCATGCCTTCTATGTCTTCTATATTCAGTTATTTGATCACGCCAACAAACACGCCTAAGCAAAATCAGTGCTTGCTTTTAACAAATTGTCTCGAAGATATTAAACAATAACACATTCATTGTTGTTTCAGGATTTTCACTGATCCATTATTGAATCTTTGCCATGATTAAATAGTGCTAAAATTGGAGAGCATTTCATACTCTTGTGATTTCAAAACTTGCTCATTGATCTCTGTAATCTGCGACTTTCCGAGCCGTGAAATGTGGTTTTCTCTCTATTCCCCTCAGCCAAGATTGAATATGATACCATTTGATTATTGGTATAAAATCCTATACAGTGGTTTTGAAGCTGTTCCTATGTATTCTTAAGTTTTGCGGGTAACTTAAACGGTACTGATTTAAGTGTATACATGACAGAATGATAGGATGATCTCTAGAGGGAAGAGTTGTATGCTACCGAACACATCTACAGGTCGTGGATAGGAAAACGGCCGTCATTTCGCTTCTAACCATAAGCTTAGGTGAGACCCCTAATAAGGGGTCGCGGCCGATAAGCAATAGGGCTCCAGGATGTGGTGGGTTTACATTTTGGTAAGGGTCTTCTGTAAAAAACACCACAGATATCTGTGGATAGCGCTGTGACATGGTGCACGCGGCCCGCCATCAAACATGGCCATTGCCCCTTGCCGAGATCTCATGTTCGACAGGGTTTTCCAGAAGAGGCGAATGAACCACCGGCTCATCTGGAATATTGCCGCTGCCATGCCGCCCGCGCTTCGTTGCGCAAAGGCTAGCGTGTCTCCTAGAACAAAATTGACGCCAGACCGGAATACCAAGGATTGCAGCAGCCCACAACGCATACAATGATGCATTTCTCGAATCATACCTCGCTCTAGTCTACAGTTTCTTTACTCAGCACAAACGATTTTACACCGTACACACCCCGATGTTTCCCCAGCCCTCCATCATTTCACCTTTATCTCTCTAAAACACCATTGCTCTAGAGTTCTCCAGACGATTTTGCTAAAAGTAGTGCCTCAGATGGAAACTATATCGCAGTTCTCTCATGTCCTTGCTCAATTACTATCCACGTCTCACTNAAACTGAACACAGTTGATTTGCGCACTCTGGTTGGTACAGGACAGAAGGCATTTTGGCTCGTACACTTGAGACCGCAGCCACCGATGTGTGTTGTATCCAAGAAACTCTCATTCAAGATTCGAAATGCATTATCTGATCGACGCCCCCATCAAACCTATGTGCAAACCTTCAATGACGCCTCTCTAGGGACGCTGAGCTTTTGACTTCTGATCTCTCCAGCTTTGGTGTGGCTCTCAGTGAAAGAGCCGAAGATGGACTCACAGATTGGATCCCGGTAGACAGAAGCTTGTGCGCAATGAAACTCGGAGTTTTCGTGCAAATTAAGCAGTGTTCGCACCGAAAGACGAAACGTGTTTGTTGTGTCGGCGTACGCCCCGACAGCCTGCAGCCCAGTTGAAGTCAATCATGTAATTTCTCCATAGTCTACTCAACATCTTGCGTAAAGCGAACCGGGCTGATATCGCGATTTTAGCAGGATGTATGAATGACAGAGTGGGCCAGAAGAATTCAAGTGTGGCGCACCCGGGTGTTCCGTTCCCACCATATTCCTGTGGCTGGAACAGTAGAGAACGTCTGTTGGCTCCATGTTCCCGCCAGTATATATCACTCGCCAGTCCACTCTCCTCAAGCTATAAACGAACAGAAATCGGCCACATCGCAGCAAGCCAAAAATGGCGGGGATGTATGTAAGAGCCCTGAGCGTAATGGAGCACTCCACTTGATTCCAGCCACGCATTAGTTTGCGCCAAGCTATCCATGGGTTTCGGTGTGCTTTCTATACGCACGACATAACGACGGTTTTTCGAAGCAGCTTGTCCAACTAACTCTTAAAACGCCAAACTGAAGAGCTATAACTAAGCCCACATGATGAAATGAATCAGCACTGATCGCTTATCAAGAATTTTCTGCATTCTCCTGGACTAGTTAGTTGTGGTGTGCTGCGTCGTGCCGCGACACCCTGAAACTAAGCGCGGTTTCTGTGCCTTCTCTGGGAACGTTGGTCAATCCCGTTCGGCAGTGAGTATACTGAATTACTAATGATAAAACAAGCCTACACAGAGACCACAAAATCCGGTGGACTCAGCACGCATCCGATATAGAACGTGCTGCCACCATGAGTAACCCCTATAAGCTACTCTATCTCATGCAAGTCACCGGTAAGAAAGCTTTGGGTGTAAGCGAAAAGATCTGCGAAGCTGATAGCACGACAATTCATGATTAAAAGCAAAGTCTTACTCGCTGGTAAAGCACTCCAAGGAACACTTGAGCTGGCCAGCAGTCTTAGCTTCTCGCACAGCTATTTCCGCAAACTTCCGATGGTCTGTCTCAACATACCCAATTTCTGAGGTGAAAATCCCTAGGAGGATCCAGGTCTTGGTACGTTACAAAGGGCCGGGCTCTGATGATCTTCCCCTGACTCTATTTAAAGATGGTGGAATAACGTTTGACACATTGAACAGGCTTTTTTCTCGTGTTGAGGAATCCGCTGTTATCGCCATCTTCAAAAAGGCCCGCGCAATGATTACGCCAATCATAAGGATACAAACGTGATCACAAAAGTCTCAAGGCTGTTGGTGTCTATTGTTCTCCGCTGGTTGGACAATATGCGGGAGGAGATGACCCGCTAGAAGCAGGTTGGGTTTTGAAACGGTTATGAATACATCGACAATTCCTCCACTCCCGACAGTTGTCAGAGTAACGTCATGTAATCCGTTTATCTCTTCAGCGAAGGGTGTAAATTACCGTAATCTGCAGTGTTGAAATCCTGTGCTTCATAAAAAGTATAATAAGAATCTTAAACACAGAAAGATATCATAAAGTGTACGTGAAACAAACAAAACATTGTTATTCATATTATTCATTTTAACTGTCCGACCACCGCTTACTCTGCTTCGCATCCCAACCGACCATGCTCAGTTATTCTGGCTGTTGCGTTGGTACCAGTCTTGTTTACAAGCCAGTGTTAAATATATATGCACATTATAGGATAATAGGATTCATCTAGATCGGGATGTACTTATTATCGTCAATGTTAGTGGCCTCACGCGTAGTTCCACATCTCGTTCAACAGATTGATCGGATTGTTTCCTGACTGATATGGATTTAATACGCGATTGCGCTATACCCAAAAAGACACTGATCTTCGCAAGCAAACCTTGCGAGACATTTGAGGCACGCGAAGATAGCCGGAAGGTAAACAGATGCATGGCTTTGATGAAGATGGGTTTAGTTTTTCTAGATATTGCAATTAATCAAGGTCAATCGTTTGACAGAGTTCAAGTACTATGTGATTTCTCCATTAAAAAATCACCATTCAGGGATCATTCATTCAGAATTGTAAAACTGATCGCTTTAAAAAGTGTGCGATATGTTGTTCCGCTTTATTAAATTATTTTCAATCCACGTATTTCTGAACTCATGACATTTTGACGGCAGTTCTTCACCATTGTATGAAATGAAGATGGTAATATTTTACGTCATTTTACGAATAAGTTGAACGGAAATGAAAGTTTATCGTTTGAACTTTCTATTTAAATCAATACCGCTTAGAACTAGCCTATGCTGACAATAAAAATATCAGAAATGCACTATTTGTTAAAAAAGAATGTAAGTAATTTTCCCTCCAACGGGACTTCTGTCAAAACCCAAGGAGGGAACGTTGTAGAAGGACAAGAGCAGCGTCATCTACAAAATAAATTGCAAGAACTGTTCAAAACACTATATCGGACAAACTGGGTGAAAACTGTCAACAAGGAACCGTGAACACAAATCGGCAGTCAGGAGGCATGACCCACTATCGCTGATTTCCCTCCACGAAGATCAAGAAGGACACTTCGAATCAGTGAGAATTAGCAAGCCCGATCAAAACACGCCAGAGAATTTCTCGAGACCTGGCACTCTCCAACCAACTCAATAAGCAGGAACTGGATCACGTATGCACGCCAATGCAACTGAAGGACCAAATGACGCTACAAAGGTCACGCCGTGACCTGAGAACGGACGGAAACCGAAATCGGGAAGAAAGGACAACTTCCTCCCCTCCAACGCCCACCCGCTCGCAACAGTTCAACGGTGGACCGAGTCGAACACAATAAGAACAGGGGACGAAAATAGCCGGTGGAGAAAAACGCATATACATGAACGGGTACAGGCAGAACACTGCCACTTCACAAGCACTGATGATGTCACCTCGGCTGGTGAAACGTTTGCAAACAAATTACCAAGCTCGGCGAACAGGCGAAATGGAATTTTCCCTCTCTTTGTAACACTTAATATGAATTGTAATCGAAGTGATGCCACTCACCCGGGTTTCACTTGATTGGAAGACTAAAATCAGTCCCGATTGTTTTATCAAATTGTATTTCCTTATTCAGCTAATGATTGCCTTGAATTTTACCTTCAGAAGCGAGCAGATCAATACGACCACCGCAGATGTCATGAAATAATTCAGGTGTTTCGTCTTTTCATAACTGAAGTTCAACTAATGCTCGACCTAACCATTTCCCATTTTGCTGGTAAAATACCTCTGTGCTTTTGATAACTGAACTTGAGAAGATTTATCTTTCCATATGTGATTTAATTCACTGTATTGTTTAATAGTGACCGATCGAGACTTGTCAGTTGACCCCTGCAGTGCGCAAATCCAATATGAGTATTTATCTAACCAATCCTCGTTCAACGATCGATTGTTTACTGATCTGTTTATTTTTTGAATGCTAAAAATCAATCCTGCTACGGGAACGCAATCAGCTCTTTTCGGGTCCCTCTTCTCATCAACAAAGCATTGAGGGTGGATATTTCGTTCGTTTCCCTACTTTCTGTCAAAGTACGTCATTCTACCTGATACCAGTGTGCAGAGCATTCGATGTTTTGATTGTACCATATGAGATAGGCTATCACTACCGCCCTTTTTTAACTAAGTAAGCATTTGCATGCCAATACAACGAGCGTATTAGAAACAAGCATTCGAAAAATACTGTGTACGTGCAACTTTTAGTTTACGCAAAACAGAATTTAATTTAGCATATAGGTGAGTAGGGATGTTCTTTGTAAAATACTATCCTAACGCTTCCTTCACAAACGAAAACAGTTTTGAAATCGAGCAAATCCGAACAATCCTCAAACTCGCATGTGTTATTCGCAGGCAGCTAATTGGATTTTCATCGAGCGTATCGCATTTTGTACCCCTGTGTACAAATTCCACCGATGATTAATTCGATTACTTTTTTATATTTTATTTCATTTCAGTGTCAACAAAAGTTCTTGCTCACATCGAGACGGAATATTTAGCACCGTTTCTGGCAGATACACATTAGATATCACAAACAAACGAAATATGAAAAATTAGTAGAAAACCGACTGCAGACAGTACAGTTCCATTTTTTCTCACTGCGTAGTCTGGGCAAATCAATCAGCCGATAGCTTCAAGCAACCATTCGGTAAATGACATTGTCAGTCATTGGGCTAATTTTCCTTTTGGGTTGAACATGAAAGCTGGTTGACCTAGTAACTTAATGAATCAAACTAGTTGATGCACAGCAAGTTTCTATTTGCCTACCCGCAGATGCAAATGATCCCACACAACATTTTAGTAAAATTTCACACCCTGCTTCTGGAGTAAGACTGATAGAAAACTCCATTTATCCGTGATAACATGAACGAAATTCCGAACCGCCGTCAGTCAGCTTGCAGTACAGCTATTGCTCAGACTCGTTTATATTTGTAGAAATATATTTTAGTTCTTTGAGAATTAAAAATAATGCATGAGTAATTTGTAACAAAATAATTTATCAATTTATTTAGACTAAAAATGTTCCTTGTTTGATTTATTTACTCTGCATTAAATGGAAAGATGTAAGATATTTAGATTGCGTGTGTTGAACCTAATAAGCACTGAAACAGGAATCGTTTATTACAAAGAATGAGTTTCCATCCTGCTTTGCATAAAATATTTTCCGAATCTGAGCTGTGAATTTTGAACTATTTCGAATTTCATCGCGCAATAAAGTCTCGCAACTTCAAACACTAATTGAAGAGAACTGAGAACATTGAATTGGAAGATAAATTATGGAATAAGTACACTTCATCCACAGCAGTCAATATTTAATAATGATATTGGAAACTGAAATGTATTTCTAAAATGAGAGTAATGTTGCATGTGTTTGATCATAAAATCTGTAAGTTTTCAGCAGAGAAAGCATTCGTTATGCTGTGTTCGAAAACGTGCTACTATAAGGAATAAAAATAGATTGGTTTTCAATAAACAATCGAAATAACTGCAACCGCCAGTAATATTTCGTGCGTGACTTTCTTCAATTCCCTCTCACACACTCTTGTTCTCTCCAACTCTCGAACTAAGTGCAACCCTATTTCGTATGCGGATATGCGTGGGCAGCGTGACGCACGTGACCCTACGGGAAGCACGTACAGTTCGTCTGACTGTGCAGTGTTCGTGCTTTGAAAACATTAGCCGAATTACGATAACGGGTATTCGTCATATAGACCTCGCGTTGTGAATAAAGAAACAACATACAATCGTTGTTTAGCAATAAAATGGACGATGAATAAAAGAATCTCTGAAAATAATTTCAAAACGCTTAGAGTTGTAGCCAAGAACGGTGCAATATAGTTTCAGTTAGTGTTAAAAATGGAATCAGGCGAATGTGGAAGGGACATACAGTGCATACAGTAGGAAATAAGAATAAGCAGTCAAAATCTTACAGTAAAATTTAAATGAAATCAACACGTTCGTGAAAGAGTTATTTTGCATTGACCTAAAAAGGTTGTAGGGCAGCTGTTCTATTTTCGTTGAAACTTGCAAGCAGTTCTTAATTTTATGTCCCTGTGGGGACCACGAACCAAGATGAACTCTGCTTCCGGTATCGGTGTGGCGTTTCTATGTCAACCAAACCGGCCAGATAGTTAGTTAGCTAATGTTTCTGGACAAATTGCGTAAACTCTAGAGATTGACTAATTTCACGACTTTATTTTGTTTAACTTTTCGGGTGCTTCAAAATCAATAGATTGAGATCTCTGTTGAATAATAACTAGTTCGTTTACGTCATGTTGCAACAACAATGAAATACCGTATGTGTGACTTGTAAGGCTTGCTCAACTAATGCTCCTTACCCCACACATATAAGCAAATTGATTATTAGGTGCTTGCAAAATTATTGTTTAAACTAGACACCTGTAGATCATCTACAGGACTACAGTGCATCAAATCGTAGAATAATGTTGTAGATTACCTTAATTATTCACTTACCTTTTTGGAAATTACTACAGGAGTGGCACGCATCAGGTGAACTGCTAATATTCTCTAACCGGAATGGTTCATTTTAGAGCTTTTGATTACAAATTGGTGATTTAATCGTATAAAAGATATGTGTTCTGAAACGAAAGGAGACACCGAATAGCTGTTTTCACCTAGCAGCAGTGCGAATCTGTCGACCCAACTGGGGATCCAACCAGGGATCTCACAGGCCGAGAACCAGCATTTTAATTTCTGGGACACCGGGCAGCCGATTATATCCTTGCAATTTGAATATATACTTTTATTTATTCTCAAAGAGAAGAGAAGAAAATCCAAATGTTGTACTTTCAAGCGACCAAAAGATAAGAGCTATTGAGCGCAAACTACAAGAATTCAAAATTTGAAAGAAAGCCGAAATAATCTCACCCGAAATCGCACAACTAACAAGGACCAAGTTTAAGTTCCGATCGCAGGATCAGCCATATCCGGTTTTGTGAAATTGAGACACAACACAATAAAAACGATCCCCATTTAAATAATCATTCATTTTGTTTCCTTAATTTCTATATAAAACGATGTGATATAAAATTTGACCTATTGACCAGTTGATGAGTCACCGAGAAAAGCTTTTTTACTTAACTGCATTTTTCAGTAAATGCATCGTTCATAAAATGTGTCATTTTTGGATACTTCCTTGTTTTTCAAACGGAGATAGGGGTAGAAAATACAATTGTTGACAGCCACCAAGAAAGCATTCTGTGTACTCTCCCTGAACATGCCACTTACAATGCTCCAATCAAAAAATGCAATAGGTACAAGCCCCTCTCATGATTACCTGTTTGTGCCACTGATCCTCTTTAATTCACTTGTGGTAGAAGATGCATCAGATAAAAACATAGCAGCTACTGTCCACTACGTTTTCAAAACACGTACCACAAATCTTATCAATGAATTGTTTGAAACCTACCTCTGGATGCATTCCTTACAATTTAGGAGATTATCAAATATTTTTCTTAAACCTGTAACTAGCATTTTGAGCTTCGTGTTGGATCGACCGAAGGCTGAGCGACTATAGGCTTATCTGAGGGCGTGCATTTCCGCGTCATAAGTAAAACTTAAGTACACAATTTGACTTTTTTCTCCAGTCTTATGTTGCCAAGCTGAGCTATCATTGTGGCAATTCAGAGAAGATATGAAAAATACTTCCGGAGAGAGACTAGTAATTGGATAACTATTGGTTACCTGAATAATGTTTCGGTGTTCATTGAAGCCGATGATTATGTGGTATGCACCCGATTCGATACCTGTCAAAACTTTTGAATAATGGTACTTCTTGTGACCATCGTTTTAATTCACCCATCCTACAACACTCAAGCTTACTTGATGGTTAGTAGTTGACGTCAGAGAAAGGAACACACGCCATTGCAACCAGTGTAATGTACACTCGAAGCAGTTTACGATGGGCTCAGTCGGTGACTCATCCATCCTGTCAGAAGATGTCAGTGGTAGTGAAAACTTGATGAGGCATATTTACTTGGTATTTCCTTGCGTACAAAATATATTTAAATACTTTCATAAAGCTGCTCATGTTTTTGTATTCTTCAAACAGCGAGAACCACTTATTCTACAACACAACTCGTTGTTTCTCAATGTCCGAAATGTAGCGTTATTGTTTTTTTTTTTTCAGAGCAACACGGTTCGATGGTTCACGCACATCAGCAGATTCCGTTTTTCGCAAACGGCTTCCTATTTTGCGTTGCTTTTCGATCAATGATGAGATATCCAAGCCATAAGTTGGTGTTCTACATACCCGTTCGTTTTGATTCGACCGCATTCAACTTCGATCTTGTCGAAGTCAGACAAATACAATCAGACACAGTCGGGAATAATTCCACGGTTACATAATCCAGACAATTAAAAAACAACTATGACTGGAATAAAATGAACGAAAAGGATAAGTAGAGTGCGATTCCTCACAAAAATAAATCATTTCAACCTGGTGCAATGTGCAATAAATATTATTCATGTGAGTAAAGGAGGATTTTATTACTCACATGAAACAAGTACACAGGTTGTGAATGTTTCCAACCGAGTCATAACCCCAGAAGCTAGTGCTGGAATGAGCAAGATCTGTGATCTGCAACAAACTCGCAAAGCTGGGTAAGTGGAAAATGAAAGACGGTCTGATCACTTTCCCCGTGCCGAGTGGTCAGCATGCTTGCGTTCCACTTGTGAGGTCCCGGGTTCGGTTCCCAGTTGGGTAGATGGATTTGCACTGCTGATGAGACCCAACCAGGCCGAAATCGCTGTCCAGTGCTTCCTAGCTTTTCAGTTTGCCCTTCGTTTGTTATGTGCACGATGAATTCCCCCTTTGAAATATTATTCAGTTTAAAGACACAAATTTGTTGAACCTTATCCTTCTTTTCCAAATGGTGATCGGTAATTGCATGTACCAAGATAGTTCAGATGGAGCAAAATGAAGTGGGTCTGGGAGTTATGGTTAAAAGCTGCAACCATTTCCACAATATTTATCCGAATAGATAGTGATTACGCTAACCCGTTTGATTGTTGTGAAAGAACACGAAAATGAGATGAACAAGAACGGCAATGTGTGTTTTTACTCTTTTGCGCCGTTTCCGCGCTATCTACGGATAAATTGCTAGATGATTTCTGATTTTTTTTTCGATGTCCTAGCATCAAATTTTTATCACCTAAATAACCGCAAATCTGTTTCCATACCCTTTAAAACAGTGTTCGTTCTGCCATTTCGACTTCGATTTCCGAGAACTAACCTGAACATATATCGGACTAAAGCACGTTCATATATGTGGAAAGCGGTTTTTCTAATTCGCAACCCCCCCACCCCCACCCCCGCAGAATGTGTACTCAGTTTTCGAGAACTTAAACTCTTCGCTTCACCTTTGGGACAGCATCTAATCTGTCACAGAAATAGCTTAATGAAATTTAGCTTAGAGTAGAGGGCAAACAAAATTCTTTTCCTAATTTTGTGTTAACTCGTCCAGTGAGAATCGAATAGGACTTTGGAGAGATGTCTTAGCAAAAGCTAGAGTGTTTTTGTTTCTGGTTCTATGAACAGCAATACAAAAAAACCAGGGGATAAAAATGAATTTCGAGAACAATGAATTCAATTGTTTCACATAAAATTGGTCATGCACGCACGCCTACGAATTACCTATTTTCATGAGCAATCTCATTTGAAGCAATCAATATTTTATTGTCGGAAGATTTTTTTCCTTTTAATTAGCCTGAGGTGTATAAATTACCGCACGTTCTAAGAAACAGTTTTGCCTAGCAGTGTGAATATCATTATGCGCGCTAAACTGATTTGGCTACAGTTCGGTAAACGTCTTGTTGTTGATGATTATGTACCATGAAATTACCACATTATTGTTGCCCTCATCTAGTGCCGATTGCAATGATACCGCAATACTTTTCTGTAATTAGGTCACCAAATTTTACTTCTAAACGACAAAAAAGCAATCTAACTCCGAAAACACTTATCTAGAGGTCCCCGGGAGACATCAATTTGATGAGTTGTATGCCTTTTTGAACCTAAAAGCATCAACCTGGATTGAAAATATACAGATATATAAACTAGTTGCGAGTTACTCACGCAGTCCTAATAATACTCTATCGTTCAAAGTGATTCAATACAATAAATATTGCCTCATTTTTGATTTTCCCCCGATAAAATAACGAGATTTTTCTACTATCAAATGAGGAAATCAGTAATCGCGTTCTGTTACGGACATATAAGAATAGCGTGATTAGAATTGCTGACCTGAGAACATATTTACATTTGACCACCAGCGCCCAAGAACAATATGTTTACTAATACATAGAGCATGCGTTAAAAATGGTTTCATCTCCTCCAAAAATGTGCTCATCGTCAGTGGGATCTGTAATCATTTGTGGTGATGTAGCTCAAGGATGGATATTTTGTTGTATGATCCTCAAAATTCACGATCACAGTTTCAGTACCAAAATAAAAGAAGTGGCATAATTTGCTAACAAGTTCCGATGAGGACAAATCTAGTGATCGGAATTCATATTTGGATAATTCTGAAAGAATATATACGGAACATTGGAAGCATAGTTTCCCTGTAACGAATTTGAATAAAGAAGCCAAAAACAGGAAGTATGAGGTCACCAATGACGCGTAGGAAACTCATTTCGTTGATCACACAACACCTGGTCGAAACGAAACACGGTGTCATGCTGCGCGATGCGTTCAGAATCCTCTACAACACAAACAACACCAATTTCTGAAATACGCCGAGGCATTAGCCATTCAAAATTACCATCCCAAACTGTGTAAACCGCGTGAATGGCTTATCAATCTGGCGCTACCTTGGTAACAAATGTGTTTGGTGAATAATTTTGACCGCAATCTTTCGCCGCCTATGATTCTGTTATTTACTGACCATATATTAATGATCACATAGACTGCAGTAAGCACGTGCACAGATGCAGCGAAATGATCCAGGATACGTTGTGCAAACCTGTGTTTTTGGCTTCTTTATTCATATGCGGAACAATTCATTTTTAAAGTGAATTGTAAAAAGGATGAACGTTTTACGCTAAGAGCTCTGTAGCACATTTGGCAAACACATTAAATAATATATTGGGGATAAAAGTGGAGCACAAGGGAAGCCAAACACAAACAACTTTGTTCATGTAAGGGTATGAAATACTCTGATAAGAAACACTTCATTCAACTAACGGAAAAAATGTCATCTAGTAAAAATTTCAATTTAAACTTGTTAAATAAATGTCCACTACTATTAGTCTGTTAACTGAGAATGCGTTCTGTGACGCTGATCTAGGAGGTTTACAATATAACAATGACTCCAAGGTCAATAATACAAACATTTGAAATAACACTCGGAGTAACTTCAAACTTGAGTTAATAGAACTCAAGGAGTTTCACATTGAAATGTTTGTTCTCCTTTACTAATTTTGTAGTTAGTCATTAGTTTATTAGTTCAGCAAATTGTAAAGTATGAATCTGTACGTTTATCTTATTGAGCGTTTTCCAACAAATTTGATGTTGAAAATATTTTTTTCTGGAGCAGAGTTTCAAGTGTCTATGTGCAATTTTCGACACAGTGGAACAAACAAAAGGTGGTGATTAATTTAGCAAAAACTTTTACGTAGATACTTTAAGGAGAAGTGGTTAAAAATTGCCAAGGGTGATTTACTCACTTCTTGCCCTAGTGACTTATCGTTCATTCACAAGCTATTAGTTCACAGCTCACTAAATTTCGATTTACACATGAGATATCTTTCAAAAAAGGATAACTCGCGACAGATACAAAGAATCTAAGCTGATTTCCCATGAGAGAATTTTACTAATTGAATTCGTTGGACGGGGAAAATTTATTCCACGATTCAATTTCAAGAAAGGGCGAACATCCAATGATGTGTAGTTATTTTGGGTTGTATTTTGAAGACTTATAGGTGCATTCTCAGGGGTCAGTCGTACAAATCCATGACGTGGTCATCTCATAGGTAGTCGGCAGGGGCTAGAACCGACAGGGAGAAAACAAAACCCTGCATCAAAAAAGTAGCACATGTTTCCACGAAAAATTTCTTAAACTGTGCAAAGGGGACGGTTTCTTGCAGATGGTTAAGTTAAGAAAGAACTCGAAAGATGTAGTTACCCACAAAGATGACGGACATGTTTTCTGAGAGATTCAAACGGCAATTGTTGAGTGAATGCTTTCTTGCTCTCGATAAAATCAGATGTATGGTCGGAGGTAAATTATCAAACCATTATTCTAGTAAATGAAAGCAACACTAAACTTCAGGTTAAGAAATTGAAACCTTAAACTGGGTCTGATTCATAATAAGGCTAAAAGTGGACTTGACGTTTCTGAAGAGGTTTGATAATGATCACAATTACTGAGGCAGGGCAGACGTTTTGAGTAGACGAAGCAGCCGAAGAAAGTCGTCAGGGCGCTAGAGGTAAGCACAACAGATTTAAGTTTGTCCTAAAATCCTTGTGAGCTATTCATCATGATGCGAGTGGTACTGGCATTGGTGTAGAATTGTCATAATCCTCGAGGGTAATCGAATATACTACCTGGTTGCCAACCGGTGCGACGACAGTACTCCACCGCAGAGAAGGAACTCATGTTAATACTCAGGGCGTTGAAAAATTGGGGGAAGTTTTTGACAACGGATTACAATGCGTTGAGGTCAATACTGACTGTCAGGAGCTCGAGAACAATATTGGCAAACAAAGTCCGTTAAACCCTCGTTAGTTCAGTTCCACAATCCAACACATGCGAAGGGGATAAAATGGAATATCGCAACCCACTCCAGTTATTAAAATATTGGTAAGTGAAATGATCATAAGCGAAACAACATTCTGCAACTAATGTCAAGATAGCCTAGTGTGGCCGATTTGTTCGAGCCTTCCGAACAAGCGCACTGAAACGCAATCGCTTTCTGCTCTTTCGGGAACCCGAGCGGCGACGCGTCGACAACTAGAAATTCAAGCTAGTGGGTATAACATCCGATTAGTTATAATGTAGATTCACCTTTGTGAATTCGTGAACCGTAAATTAATCATACTGTGTCTGATTTCTGGCATATTCTTCTGTCAATTAATGCGCACAAACGAAAACAGCATCATGTTTCTCAAACGATATTACTCCGGGAAGTAGCTCGGTCAATTTTTATGCAACAGTTTTAGGCAATAACACTTTGTGGCTGATGTTTGAACAACTGATTGAGGGGGGGGGCTGTGATTACGATAATTTTATGTTTCCGGTTGTAGTTTGAGTATTTTGTGTTTGCAAAGACCCTCTTCCGCAGGTTGACGTGGATTTCAAAATATGCCCTCCGTGATCCGAGATACTTTTTGCCTACATTTTCACGGGGTGACTTAGTTGGGATACGACGTTATGCTATTAAGGTACAAAAACTAAGACAATCTTGAAATCCTACAAACTTGACAAAGATCATACGTGTGAAACCGTGATGTATTTGATCTCAATTTACGACATTTCCTGTCCTGCAATGGATCATGAATACATCGGGGGATATCGATTGAGTTTTTCCTTGATAAACCACTTGATATTTTGATTACTTTTCACTAATCTTAATAATATTGCACTGATTTGCAAAGGCAATCTGTACAGTTGAGATCTGCTAAATCAAAAGACAGTGCTCAAAACCCTAGAAGGCTGTGTAGTTGATATGTAATAGTGCCATTGATCTGTTCCGTTGAAGTTAACTAGGTTCAAATTTTGAACGGTACCCAGCTAGGTGACTATCTTTTGAAACAGTTCCTAGGATCTTTTAGGAGTATCAAGCTTGGATCAGCCCATTCGATTGTTCAGAGGCTCCAGGCACTCTAGATGGTCTTGATCGTGTGTTTCACTCCTTAGGAGATCGTAATTCCCCACTGATTGAATGCACTTTATTTCGATGGAAATGTCTGGTGATAACAGACAAGCATTAGACAGCTGTTAAGTAAGGGTTTGAAGTCCTAACTCGAAGGTTCGCGGTTCGAGTGCAGACTGGGACACAAAACGTACCCCCTGTCGATGAGTTCCAAACAAGATGAAACACCAGTCCAGCGTTGTTTGTCGGTTATCACAAACAATTCCCGGGTTGGTTTTTTGGTTTTCTCAATAAATCAGAACACATCACGGATGGGGTTCCTGTTAACCAATTCACGTAGTTAAGTAAATGTGATTTAACGATATAATTTGTCAAGCGATTCACTGTTAATCCCAACATCTGTACAGGAATATTTTTCATTGAAGGATAAATGAATTGCCCGAAATGAAATAAACGTATATCTTTTGCACTAGTGGAGCTAATCATGTAATCAAAAAAGAGAAATTATCTGGTAACCTTAATTTTGCTCAAACAGTGTACTTATGTTCGAGAAGCAAAACATTTTAAACGCACACTTGGTTCCTTCCCATGCAAATAACTCAAAAACCTCACAAAGGTAAATTAGTGGTATTTCAACTTCTTGTTTGAAATCAATAGCTTTAATAGTTGTTTTTGAGGTTATTTACATTTCTCCAAACATAAATATGAGAAAAACAGTCTATCATCCACCGGGGTTCATTGACCTAGCCATCCAAAAAGCATAAATGCATACTCGAGTAATATTCACTATTGTTCGCAGTAGGCTAGGGAGTATAATAATTTTGAAAATAATTGACTAATATATATATATATATATAGTTTCTATACTAATTTAGTTCAGTTACCTTGGTTACTCTCTTCAACCAATATTTTCCTTTGTGTAAGGTGCAGTATGAGAATATCTGGTACTTCCTGCATCATTTTCTCCGACCGAAAATTCACTGGTTTGTAAATTTTAAGGAAAGTAGTTAAACCCTTCCCACACAACGGCATTCTATTGAGATAGATCAATCAGAATAGGGAGTTTTGATGCATTACTGCAGACGTTTTTCATGAAACTGAAGATCGCCAAACGGATTCACCCTAAAATTCAAACAGAATAATGGAAAATGTGTTCATTTGAAGTTTGTTTCTCGAATAATATAACTCCCAATTCGGTAGTGCAGAGGGAACAAGAAATTCAACATTTTATTCATTTATTTTGGTTATTATTCACACTTCATATCTGATTAAGGATTCCGGAATGGTGTCAGATGCTGTTCAGTGCATACATTTCACATCCCTTTGCACAAAATCCAACTGCTGGTTGAGCACTAAAGATTTCAAATAGGGCAACAGCATGTCGTGTTACTGACGTCAGTTAAAGCTCATCAAAGGGCACGAAACTGGTCCACAAAAAGAGTTAAACTTAATCTGTATTGGTGAAAATTTTGTTATATATCTGCACCTAGTTGGTGTTTGTCTGATTATTGGATTCGGCAGGAAGAAAATCAACTCATTCTACAGTGTGGTGACTTGTATATGCGTTCTAATCTGGATTATCAAACTAGTATCATTCCCACCTTCAGTTTTGCCTATTAGGTCAGACTATAGTATTTCCATCGGGATCCTTTCGGTGTGACCTTTTGAGACATCAGTGTATATGACCTTCTGCATCAATTGTTTGATCTGTACATTTCAGTAATCTGTTGGCTGTTGACCAGATGACAGATCCTTGCATCAACACTTGTGCACTTTTCTGAGAAATGTACCTACACAAACACAGTTAGATATAGATTGACAAGACAAAAGTGGAATCCTGGTCCCGCATGTCTGACCAAGGAAACACTCGTATGGAACCGACGAGGCTTAAGTCACAACCGTATATCTTTTACTAATATAAATCGGCTTCAGTTTGCAGCAGGATTTCCCCCATGAACGGGTATACGAAACAACTGCATGTGGGTTAAATTTGGCGTTGGCTAACTGACATTTTACAAGAGAGGAAATAAACAAACACCATGAACCAAAAGGTCCAGTGAGACATGAAATTTCGATAGGCAATCAAAATAAATGACAAGTTGCCAGACGTTTCACACTAGCACCAACACTGCCATCATCGCTGTTCAATGATCCCCTTCTTTTTGATTTAAATCAAAGGTTTTCACGATACGATAAATACCATCATGCTCCACTGATTGGGAAAACGGAAATACAGAGCGAAAAATGAAGGTTGATTTGAAATATATACTCATGTTTTACCTCCTTTTTGTTTATTGAGCATACAAATGTTCATTCACTTTTGAAGAAGAAGGTTACGGTTTTACAAAGACTGTCTGGGGAATCACAAAAATAGGGCAGATGTGCAATGGTTGTGCAGTTCGAATTCAGGAATTCTGGGTCGCTAGTTTGAATACCTTTACCATACGACTACCACCACCCTTAGCGGGAGTGAGGGCAGGCACTTGAGAATGTTCTTTTAGCGGCGCGAGTGGTAGTTTTGTGCAGCGCGACCAGTGTCGACTTATAAAATATCCACAACCGCAAGTTGGTTTTACGGAATACGGTTTTGAGCAGGTAGATGTATTGGATATGCTCAGTTATGGGTCTTCGAAGTTAGATGTTTGACTGTTAGCTCTTCCAGCATATTGTCCTTTTGAATTTAATATAGAAACGCTCCTACAATTCCAATCAAATTTCCGTACATTTTTTAGCTGGCAGAAGTAACAGTATACAAAACATTGAAGTTTAGCCGGTAAACTTCCTATAGGAAACGGTTATCCCAACAGATTCATCAAACGTGAGGGAACCAATGGGATTTCACAAAAAAGAAACAGTATTCCATCTGTGAGACTCCCATTCAGAAGCTTACAAAAGCTAGGATATAAAATAAAATCCTGCTTCCTTCTATAGGTTCGACGCAACCATGATAAAATTCGCGTGTAAGTGAATTAAAATGATTGTGTTTAAACAGATGGACAATTTGCGCTTGTTGATTTCTTTTGTCATTTTCCACTTGGTACAGTGCACATGGGTTGCTGCATCTGTGATTAAACAACAAGTTATGCCGTAGTCTGTTTGATCACAGAGGAAGTCAATGTTTGCAAAGTTGCTACGGTCTATTGAACGCGACTCATCGGAGACCAAACATCCTAACTAGAGTCCTCATTTTAAGTGGATTTGGATACCCTGTACGCTTGATCTTATTGTTCAAGGAGAAACACAGTGTCAGTAGCATAAAAGATGAACGTCTATCTTCCTTTTCTGACCATGGCGAAAAAACTGCAGCACACATAACAGAAGTGCCTCTTCATTTTCTTTTACCGTTACCATTGATTTAATTATTCAGTGTTTGTTAAAGATATACGGTTATATAGTACGCTGTGTTTACACAGTTTATGTCCACTCAGTCTGTTGTATTTGAGATAGGTGCACATGAGATTGTCTGCTCCATATTAAACGTTGACACAATTTATTCAATCCCGAGTTGTCCATTGAACGTGACTGCTTCAACCGAGCTGGTGAGTCACGAGCTGTCAGTTCAGCGAGAAACAGTGGAAAATTCTGGGAACAGCTGTACAATATATGTTTAAAAGAATTTGACCTCCATGTTCACAAATTGGACCATTACCCTTATTAGGCACCCCGTCATGGTATTCAAGAACGTCACTTCCTTTTAGCAAACGAAAGCTTTCAAATACCGCCACGGTGCCTTGTGGGTTGGATAGGGCTATTTGATTGCTGTTTCTAAAACTCCTGTGAGCCTCACTTCTTTTGTCCCGGGTATATGTGTGGTGTTATTCCCATGAATCATTAATGAATCACTAATAAGAAAGATGCTCATTCTATGATTTCTTCGACAAATATTCAGGGTACTAGTAAATATGAAGTACACAATAAGGATTTTCCTTTCGTCGAAAATTGGCATTCGTTTTGTATGCCTGCATTGCCGCAGAAAGGTTTGACAAGACTTCTCTGGTTCACCTTTGAGTTCGAACCCTCGCACTGTGGATTCCAAAAGAATTGCTTGCACCGTTCTATACTCATAAGGAAACTGAACCGCAGCATTATTCAGCATTCATAAATCCTGATGTATAAAGAACAAACTTCATCGGACGTGATTCAGCTTGGTTATACTATGAGCAGTGCTTAGATAACTTATTCGTTGTGATCTTTTTTCTTCTTTCATAATCTTGTAGTCATCATCTAATTTTAAGTGATTTCAACCATTTCATGTGCAATAATGTCAAATACTTGATGCCTTGACGCTTTATTTATAATCTCAATTCCTCCGAATTCCATCACTTATTGATTCAGACTTGTCCACAATCATGGTTTGTGAAATAATTTCTGAGAAGTACAGGTCAAACATCTCTCCTGAGGGAAAGTGATTTGTTTACCTAAAATAATCAAATGTTAGTGATCAGAAAGCTACGAATGAAAATATTTCAGTAGCTCACAAACAACCGGAGAGTTCAATCTCTAATGATGGCTATCAACTAACGGCAGTTTGCACAGAAAAATATGTTGCCTTAGAGCAATTTATGACAGATGGTTTATCCAGAACAATATGGCCTTCTCTACTTCAGAAGCACTGAAACACTTCATTGCAAATTTTTATCCAGTACATTATTTGCATCTATCCGGTAAACTTTAACTTTTGTTCCGTATGTTGGAAGTTTTTGTTTATATTCGTAAAAAACCCTCCTGTCGTTTCCATAACCTTGGCCTACTTTTGTTAAACACATCCCCAGGGATCGAACCAAGAGTACGAGTGCTAGCCAGCTATATAATCGTGTGTTCATTGTTACAGAAGGAATGAACAAATAAAGTTATCACGGAGATGAGCATAAGCAACGGGGCACCAAATATTCAATTTTGTCTCTCGGAAAGGTCAAGCTCTTTCGAGTGAATCTGTCTTTTTCAAAAATCAGGTCACCACAAACAAAGTTCGGTACAGATAAGATTCTTGGCTCAGCTAGTTTACTAAAACAACTTCTTTTTTCCACTTCTGAAATACTTCCTTTTTCGCAGTGTTTATTTACATAATTTCAGTTTTATTGGTGATATCGGTGGGTTTTTAGTCGTACACCTCATAGGTTTAATCAAACTGTGTGATGGGGTGAGCCAATTTTATGCGAGTGAAATGGAATAGATATGAGTAAAAATAGTTGAGAAACCGGCTTGAGTAGGTAAAGACTGTTTTGTAATCGAATGGAATTTCAATGTGCCTTCCTTTACTTTAGTCCGTAAGGTCGACACACTTTATACAACATTAGACGAATAACTGGTTATATAATTTAATAGCGAACCCGCGCAGTTTCTGAAAATTCGTTTCAGTATTTGTTTCCGAGCTTTTCAAATCACTAGCACAATAAAAAGCCGTATACGGAGCATAATTTCCCCATCTTGAAGATGCAGATCCTCAGAAAAACGAGGAACTATTTACAGCTATCTGTAAATTGGCGTCTGACCTAAACAAACACTGTTATTCAGTATATTGTAGACAAAGGCATATCTCACAAATGTTCAAATGCAATCATTACACGGGTCACCGAATCTCTGGCAGGATCACCTTACTCATGTAAACATCTGATACAGCGGGATAAAAATTATTCACATTTATATCAATTTGTTACCATGTATTTTCACTAACTACGTTTCTTTTAGCAAACTAATATTAATCTCAAAATCGTCGATACTAAGAGAGATTTCAAAAGCTCTTAACTTTGATTGATAGGATGATCGGTGGCGGCAATTTCCCAATATTTGCCTGCTGTTTGTGAGTAAATCTATTTTAGTCCTATTCTTGGATATCTTTCCCACGGAGGAGGTTCGAATTTCCTTATATTGACTTTTCACGAAATACCATGACGGAATGAAAACTCAAGAATGGAGGTGCAATGTCACACATTCCAACAGCCTGTCGTTTACTGTGGCTGTATATGTATTAACTAACGGTCGTTGATGGGATTATTTTATTATTTCTACCTGGCACGGCAGAGCTTGATTGAAGATTTCAAACCTATGAAATAAGTGAAATCTATTGTCGATCATTTGCAGAGAATAAATTGAATGATTTTAGTTAATCGGTTGAACTTGTATACTTTCTCGTTGCCAAGTGTTTACATCAATCCTTAATCGATAAAATGCACGATGTGCTTTATTGATTATATCTTGTTATTTTTCCCAAAGATTTCGTTACAAAAAGCCCTCAAGAAGATGTGTAGAGCGTGAAGAATGTAAATCATTTTCGCATGAATCAATGGTAATTTTTAGAAAAAAAAACGTTTTAAAAATTCAATTGTTTATCTTATTTTCTTTGGATCAGAAACATTCATGAAAAACACCATTATTCAATGATAAAAAGGTATCATTCGTTTTACATATTTTCCGATAACCTAACCCAAATCATCGGTGGATTACGTGTATTATTACAACAGCTAAATAGTTCTTGTTTACTTTAGATACTACAGAGACAACGCTTGATTCTCTGAGGTTGAAGGTACCACAAACCGTTTATTTTCACATATTTTACATGGTTTGTTTTGGGAAACCACAAATGTGTAATGATGATCGTCAATCTTCTGCAACGTTCATACATTGAGTGAAGTTCATTACCCTGCTTAAAACTAAACAGTGAGAATTCCATATAATCATCCTAATTTTCTTGCTTTGCAAAAACAATTGCATCAACTGTTTCCTCTAATAACCGGATATATGAATTGCGCCTGGAACGACCAGGAAGATATTTTCACAACCGTCGATCTAAGAATAAGTGTAACAATTTCAAATCAATCGAAACTATGTAGAGGCTTCGATCTTGAAGGTCCTCGTATCAATGATTAATGTGAGACAGCAGGTTTTCCGAATAGTTTGGGATGGGATGGCTTAAACAAGACTTTTCTGTGCCCCAAACAGTGGTGTGTAAAGAAAGATAGGAATCGGAATATTTATGGGAATAACAAACTCCACGAACAAGTGTTTGATGGTTATTCTCTTCGAGATGCTAATTACCGAAAGTGTTTGTACTTGAACAGAACTGAAATGATAATATCATTACTAACAAATAGTATTGGTTATTATTAGTGTGGTTATACAATAGCATTAACACTACGCTTCATACGTTTTAAAGTTGGAATATAACTCATCAGCTTGTTAATATTTTTAAACAAATATTATATTAGCTTACTTTTGATCGCTCAAAATATTCTCCGGTCGAGTACAGCAACAGACAATGAGTGCTGATTGGTGAGTCATCTTATCCTACCTCGGAGGTTCGATGAGGTAGGTGAGGTTCAATCACCGCCATCGTTATTCCTCTCTTTCTCTTCCGGATCCAGGTTGCATGTCTCTACTCAAGAGTTGATCGTATATTTGTATTCAA